>OX387426.1:25702975-25837975 GCA_947563755.1 Lochmaea crataegi
GTCATGATTAAAGAGTAATAATTGTAATTATTTGAAGTAATCGCATAGTACAGTGATATAAGTGGCTCGTTTGGAATTAAACAATGAAGATTATCTAAATTTACTTTTAATACATGGTGAATGTGACAGAGTTGTTACAAGAACATGTGTTTTATATACTTTGCAACGGCTACTCAGTTTAGAGAGCACCTCAGGTGTAGATTCTGAGACCAAACTAGTATAAATTCAGAAAGTAGTCTTACCGGTTCGCGGGTAATTCTACTTGAAATTCATTTAAGGTGAAATGAAGATAAATTAGGAAAGGTAAGTGGGCGCCACTCTGAATAATACTAGTTTATTTGTTATTCACCTCTGCATTATAGCGACAAATCCTGGAAGATTGGAAGGGAAAAAAAACTATATGAACAACGTTATTAAATTTACAAGTTGTATATTGACTTTAAAAATTAAATAGAAAAAAAAATGACTAGTCGACATATGTTGTTGTTGGAGAGCAAGAACTATTGTACTTTCCTGTTGTAGTAAAGTTGTCGGAAAACTTGCAGTCCCGGATGAGGTATTCCAGGTAAAGTATTCCAGGTAAAGTGTCTCAGGTAAGTTTCCCAGGTAAAGTATTTAGGATAAAGTGCTCCAGGTTAAGTGCTCCAGGTAAAGTGCTGCAGGTAAAGTATTCCGGATAAAGTTTCGGGTCCCGGTAAAGTTTCGGGTCCTGGTAAAGTTTCGGGTCCTGGTAAAGTGCTAGGGAACAGATATAGTATCAGGAACAATTTTCACAATTTTCCAATTTAACTAAAATCCAGGATGTCTGAAGTATGATATTACAAGTATGATATTACGATATTAAAGAAAATTATTTGACAACGTGGTTCATACATCCTGTATTTTTAGATAAAAAGAAAGCAAATAAAAAAAACGATAAAATAGAATAACCGATTCTGCACCGGTAAATACATACATTTGTTTAAATACGTATATATTTTTAAATAGATATTTTTAAATAGATAATATAAAAAAACTGAAAGAAAAAACAAATTCATATCGATATATATTATTCCTGGCACTGGAATGATATTGCTACATAATAAAGATAGGAAGGTAGAAGCTATTAAAAAAGGAGAGTTAGTTATACATTCAAGCGAAATGACTTACCACTCAAATGAATGCACTTCTAAGATAAGATAATATAAGCCAGAAGGCTTCAATAGCACATGTATGCAGGAAAGAAAAGAACGAAACCCCTTTGCCACTTGTTTAAATACACTAAATCATGTGAACGACAACCGACTTACGTCTCATGTTCGTGTCACGCTCATACGCTTTGACCAGGAAAGGAATTTACCTTTCAGTAGTGAATTCTTGATTCATATTTGCTTTATAATTGGTAGAAGAAGAAGAGACACGAAATCGAAGTGGGAATTTCAAGATGGGCGTGACTATTTTCCGACAGACGGGCCTCGATCATCGCGCATAGAAACGTTGATTTCGACTCTCGTCGACAGTAAATATATTCAGCCTTGAAACATTTCTCGGTGTTGGGTATGAGAAAGGACTGGCTATTCGCCGCCCATACGATAATTTATTAATTCAATCGAGGGAAGTAAAGTGAACGAAATTAACGTTACAACTTATCCCGATATCCAAATCTACCCCGACCTATCCGTCTAACAGCGAAGAGAATATTAAACAGTTTAACACAATTTGGTTGTTTTTAAGCAAAAGTTAGGACAGTGAGGCCTGTAGCAGATAATAGTGATCATAAAATCAATGTTCTTGGATACTATGCTGCTTATCCCGAAGCGTCATCACATTGTGGTGCGAGATATTTAGGTGTACCAATGGTATCTATTCAAAGAATTACAAAAAAACATGAGTTTCATCCCTACACTTCTAACCCAGTTCAAATTAGAAGCAAACAGACTATAATAGAAGAATAGAATTTGCAGAATTTGTGTTGGTGAAATGTCAAGAAGATAATGAATATTTGAAGAATATCATATGGTGAGATGAATCAAAATTTACGAAAAACGGAATTTTCAATAGTCACACTTCGCATTACTGGAGCAAAGAAAATCAACACTTAACAAGAGTAAGTGGTTTTCAAGAGCGATGGGATTTTAATGTCTTTTGTGTGATCAGAGACCACCAGGTTGTAGCTCTCAAAGCACAAGGTTAACATATATGAAGCTCCGATCTCACTAGACATAAAAAATGCCTTCAATACGGCGACAGAATTATCAAAGCGATGACAGAATATGGAATTGATGATTATATCATCAATATAATAGCAGACTACCTCAGTGAGAGATCCATTCTGCTGGACAAAACAAGCTCAAAGAATATCATGTCAGGGGTCCCACAAGGCTCGATTCTAGGGCCTACACTGTGGAATATACTTTACAACGAAGTACTAAACATAGATTTGGGCAGAGGGGTCAAGAGCCTGGCGTTTGCAGACGACCTGGTGCTATACCTAGAGCTAAATCTACATTCGAGATGACACTACAAATGCATTTATTGCGGTGAGGTAGATGATGCAAATCATAAGATGTTTGTATGTCACAAATTCGTGTCGTTGTAACGCCGACGAGACAGAGCCGGTCATAGTAATGAGAGGTGGTTTTTGTGCGGTCGTCTTTGGACGGGATACCCTCAATGCTGCTCGGAAGCTTTGCGTGCGGAGCTCCCGAGGGAAATTGAGCCCTGATTGGAGGTAATCCCACACTCCCGGGGAAAAGGAGAATGAGTACACGGTCCTGTTGCAGGTTTCCACCCATAAAAAAAAAAGTTTGTAGCTCTTCACTTTTATGATGGAAACTTGGGCGGTCAGAAATTGTGGTGACACAATTTTAAACTTTTTTTCTTCTAAAAATTACTTTTTCAGGTCAAAGATATCTTGATATATTTAGAAAATCAAAAACAAATTATTTAGATAGTTTACCACCGCATGAATTCAGAAAAATATTTTTCCTTCAAGATAGAGCTCCTCCTCACTGTTCCAGAATGGTAAACCAATTTCTAGATGAGACGTATGAAGATAGGTGGATAGCTAACAATGGTCTTTTATAACATCTTGAGATTTTTTTTATATGGGGCCACATGAAAAATTAGGTGTATTCCCATCCCCTAACAACAAAACAAGATTGTGAACGTAGAGTTCGCAATTTTGAACGTAGAGTTCGCAATGCATTCAGTTGGTGTGATTAGTGATAAAAAGGCTTACTAAATGTTTGAAGGTTATTATACAGGGTGTCCCAGGAGTTCGTACCAAAAACTTGGGAGGTGATAGAAAGACTAAAAATAATGATGGTATTTCATATAAATTTTTTTTTACGCCCTTCGTTAACGAACTATAGGGCGCTAAAGTTGGGAATGAAAAATGGTTTTTTATTTACAATTATTAAATGGCTGATTGGAAATTAGTAATATTTTAACCGTTAATAAACACCATAATTGCACACTATTTGGCGTGATAGGCAAGTCTACAACATACTTGTGAACTCAGGTACCGACTAAGTTAAATGGTGGATGCGCTATTTTTTTGGTAAGTAAAACTTTTTTCAGTTATAAATGCAACAATTGGCTTTTGTGAACATTTTTAGAGATATCAAGTCCTCCTGTGACATCTCGATAACATTAACGGTTTAAGAGATACGGGCAATTTTATGTCGCACTGCACACCTATTGGCGCATTCACATTTATTTTGAATGTACGATTACAGGAAGCATCCTGTATTATAAGTAAATTATTACTAAATCGGTACAGTCTACATTTATAAAAATAAACTTTCCAATCAGCCATTTAATAATTGTAAATAAAAAACCATTTTTCATTCCCAACTTTAGAGCCCTATAGATCGTTAACGAATGGCGTGAAGAAAAATTTTCTTATGAAATACCATCATTATTTTTAGTCTTTCTATCACCTCCCAAGTTTTTGGTACGAACTCCTGGGACACCCTGAATATTACGAGGGTTATTTTGCATATAGAGCTAGAAAAAGACAGTAGATAACTTTTGAACACTATTGTTTTTCAAAGTATTCTCCACGAAGAGAAATGCATTCGTGCATCCTTTGCAACCAATTCTGGAAAAAGAGTTTTTGAAGGCATTGACTGCATCTTCTGGGGACTGGAACTTGCATTGTCTTGGTGGAGGATCATTCGTCGTTGGGGGCTGGTTTTTCGAAACTCAGCAAGTACTTACGGCAAATAAATCGATATGTACCAATCAGCAGTAACCGTTCTTTGATCTTGCAGAGGAGTTGTTGCTGGATGACCCGCTTTTGAGACAAATGTCGCCATTTTTTTTTTGGAAACATCCGTCGGTTTTGGTTCATCTTGAAACACCCAAACGGCCAACTGACGTTTATTTTCGGGTTCATAAGAGTAAATCCAGGATTTATCACCACTGACAATACTGTATAATATATTTTTAGAGTTTCCTGCGTTAAACCGGTTTAGAGTTTTTTGACACCAATTGACTTTAATTGCTTTCTGTTCTCTTGTCAACAGGAGCGCTATTCTTGACCGTTCGGATCTTTCAAGATCATGTGCATTTATTCATTTTGCGAATCTCATTTGCATTTGGTATTCTTGACTATTCACAATACCAGCGATCATGCGTGTTTTACAACGAGTGGTATTTGTTTTCGCCTTGTTTTAGAGAATTAAAAGGTTATATTTTGGTTTCTCATCATGAAATTTAATGACTTGCAATTAGAAAATCTTGAAGATGACCCAATGAATCAACCAGCCTAGGTTTGTATGTTTTTTCATGAATTCCAATGATATTTGCTTTTATTCCTTGGACGCTTTAGTGATTCTTCCTTTTCTAATGAAGGGATTTATCTGAGATGGATTCATTATAAAAATAGTGGAAAGGGAACATTACCTAAGCTGAGTTAACATCTACGTATTCATGATCTGATAAAACGTAACACAGAACTGCTATATAAATTACGATGTTGTGTAATGCATTCCACCACGTGAATGGAAATATTCACACATCTTTACGAAGAGAGGTTGAGAATACCATTTTTGGAAAGTGTTCGCAAATTGACCATTCGTAACATGCGCATTCGTACAATTGCGAGCGATGTCAAGAATGGCTGCCCAGGCACTAATTGTGGTCTTTAAAATGCCCAATGATGCTCCAATTTGACGATATGTCGATCTTCTTGGACCTGCTCTTCGATCGTCGCTAAGATTAATCGGTACACGTTCAAATTATCCACACCAACGAGAAATTGTCGACTAATGTGCTGCTTTATTGCCGGAAACAGAAACCAACTCGGCAAGGGATATTTGTTGAAAAAACTATCTTCGAAAATTGTAAGAAACTATTGCGCGAAAACTTTCTTGGCTTAATTCCATTTTTCGACTGACTTATCAATTTTAACAATTCAGCTTAGGTACAGCTTAAAACGAAGCGGTCTGAAACTTCGGCGTTAAGTTAAGTTAACTAAACATGAGAGTTAATTTTGACATTTGATATTTGTTGACAGGTGCAACTATGTTATATGACAACCCTCGTACTATACTTATTGCCATATTATGCACCGTTTAATCTTTAGCATATATTTGAACTAGTATAAAATTTTTAACTGGTATGAAGGTACCATCGATTATATGGAGGTTGAACCAGTTTAAACTTAAACACCCAATATTCGAGGTTCAACTTATTTAAACTGGCTGGCAAGAGACAACACATTGTCTTTAACATGGAAGCCGGCACATGAGGGGATTGCAGATAATGAAAAGGCGGACCAGTTAGATGGAGGAGACTTAGTAGGTCCGGAACCGTTTTGTGGAATCACAAAAGATTGCATAAGAGGGGAAATCTGGAACTGGCTAGATAGGGAACACCAATTTAAATGGAGGGTGACACAAGGGCACCTTCATACATTTGAAGACAGTTACCGACCTGGTGACTAGAGACTGCACCTTGAGAAAACATCTGTACAATATGGGCAAAGTTAGTGAACCTATGTGCAGAAAATATGAACTTTATTATGAAACACCTACTCACATACTTTGCTCATGTGAGAACTTACAAGGACTCAGACACAAGCACTATGGAGAGGAAATAATACAACCAATACAACTACTGAAAATCCCCCTAGTCAAACTAGTGATCTATATGGAAGACACATTCTGGAATGGAAGTAGATAATATGGGAAATGGTATAAAGATTCAAAAATGAATGAATACAGTTTCCTGTAAAATTGTCGTATTTAGTAAAGCGTTTTAACAATAGATGTCGAAGAATAAAAATATATTATTCTACGCTTCACAACTAGTTTTGAAAAATATTTTTCAAAAACAGTGACCGTTCAACGAAGAAGAAACAACTACTTCCGGGCTACATGCCCCGACAGATATTGAATTACACTTCTAAGTCAAACGGGGTTGGTAAATCTACAAGATTTAAACCAACCATTCTGGTTTGCAACTAGAAGGGATAACACAACTTGTAGACCGGTTTCGGCGTATTGCGCCTCATCAGTACAAGGTATATGTTATCGTCCGAGAGTTAATCTCGGACTGAAATGTGACTATAATCAACAACGGTACATATTGTCCAGTTACGGAAATATTTTTGTTGCGAAAATAGCGACATCTCACCTCTAAGTCACAAACCAAAATTCGAATGAGACAACAAACCACGTGGATTTAAAACAAAAATGAATTAATACAGTTTCCTGTAAAATTGTCGTATTTAGTAAAGCGTTTTAACAATAGATGTCGAAGAATAAAAATATATTATTCTACGCTTCACAACTAGTTTTGAAAAATATTTTTCAAAAACAGTGACCGTTCAACGAAGAAGAAACAACTACTTCCCGGGCTACACGCCCCGACAGATATTGAATTACACTTCTAAGTCAAACGGGGTTGGTAAATCTACAAGATTTAAACGAACCATTCTGGTTTGCAACTAGAAGGGATAACACAACTTGTAGACCGGTTTCGGCGTATTGCGCCTCATCAGTACAAGGTATATGTTATCGTCCGAGAGTTAATCTCGGACTGAAATCGAGGGAGTGTGGAGTGTTTATTGAGTGCGGGTATTTTTATAAACTCAGTAGCACTAATAGAATTAGAGACTAGGACTTTAGTTTTGATTTCAGGTAATTCGGATAAATCTGGCAATATAGGAAAATGATCAGCACTATTGATTTGAGGATGAATAAGAAATTCGGGGCCAAGCCACCATAGGCTAGATGTAGATAAATCAAGAGTGGTTGAGCCTCTGGACAAGATGTCTGCGGGATTATTATGAGTATTGACATATTTCCAACTTGAAGTTTGCGTTAAGTTTTGTATTTGGGCCACACGATTGGCAACAAAAGTTTTTAATAGATGCGGTGAGGTATTTATCCAGGATAGCACTATTTTTGAATCCGTGTAATAAATAATAGAATCGATTTTTAGATATAAGCTAGAAATAAGTTTATTCATTAACTCGGCAAGCAATAATGCAGCACACAATTCTAGTTTAGGGATGGTAATAACTTTAAGAGGTGCTACCTTTGTTTTCGAACATATTAGATATGAATGATAAGTTTCAGTATTATCCAAAGATCGCGCATAGATGCAACAACCGTAAGCTGACTCAGAAGCATCTGAGAAGCCATGAAGCTCAATAAGTTTAGGGGAATCGCATATGATTTTTCTGGGAGCTTTCACAAGGCCTATTTGTTGAAGGTTTTCCTGGAAATCTTTCCACTGAAGATATAAAGACATGGGTAACGACTCATCCCAAGAGAGATGCAGTTGCCATAATTTTTGCATAATTATTTTAGCCTTTATAATAATTGGTGAAACTAGGCCAAGAGGATCGAACAGTTGAGAAATTGCGCTAAGAATAGTTCTTTTTGTATTAGCATTTTTGGGTGGGGACATATTAATTGAATAGTTTAGGCAATCCAGATTAGGATTCCAATTGATTCCAAGAGTTTTATTAGTATCATTATCGCAAATGCTGATAAAGCTAAGTGTTTGATTATCCTTTAAATCAACAGCATTTGAGAGCCATTTACAAATATTAAAACCGTATTTCTTGAAAATATTTTCAAGCTGATGCTTAATATAAAGAATTTCCTCTATGGTTTCTCCTCCAGTAAGGAGATCATCCACGTAAAAATCGTGTTTGATTATAAAACTCAACTTGGGATTTTCTTTTTCGATGTCTAAACCGATTTGTCGTAAAAATCTGGTCGAGAGATATGCCGATGATGCAAGACCATAAGTAACGGTATTGAGCTGGAATGTAGATATATTATCTAAGTTATTAGATCGCCAAAGAATTTTTTGCAAGCAATGTTGGTCTTTGTGAAGAAGAATCTGCCTGTACATTTTGGTAATATCGGCAGATATAACGAAAGAATGCTTTCTAAAACGTAGCACTATGGATAGGAGATCGTCTTGAACTGTGGGACCGACCATTAAAATATCATTAAGTGAAAGGCCTGATGTTGACTTGGCAGATCCATCAAATACCACTCTGATTTTTGTAGTGGTGCTAGTGGGTTTAAATACGGGATGATGAGGAAGGCAGAATCCAGTAAGATTATCAGGAGTTTGTGATTTACTCATGTGTCCGAGATCGAGATATTCATCAAATAATTTGGTATAATCAAGCCTTAAATTAATATTTTTAGACATTTTCCGTTCAAGGGAGTAGAATCTTTTCTCCGCGCATTGTTTAGAATCACCTAGAACAGATGTATCAGCTTTAGAGGGCATTTTTACAATAAATCGACCCGTTTCATCTCGAACCGTATTATTTTTGAAATGATGCTCACAAAAGGTTTCTTCTTTTGAAAAATGAGGTTTGTTTTAGATGCTTTCTATTTTCCAAAAGTTTTCGATTTGATTATGTAATTCATCATTGGTAATATTTATGTGACAATAAGGCTTTTTAGAGTATGTATTAATGTGGGTTAAATCGATAGTACCGGCTATTACCCAACCGAAATGTGTTTTTTGTAGAAATGGAGCATTTTTTCCCAATTTGTGCTGCCCTACACAAAGAGTATCCCAAAAGGTTTCAGCACCTATTAATATATCTATTGATGCACTGATATCGAAAGTTGGATCAGCAAGAATCATATTGTTTGGAATGTTCAACTGAGCTTTGTCAAAGGACTTACATGGCACATTACCTGTAATATTTTCGATTACCAAACAGTTTATATTTGAAGAGAAGGCATTGATACGAGATTGTATTTTAACACGTGTCTTAGAGTTTTTATTTGAGGAAACTTGATTTATTCCTGAAATGGAAGTTTTTATTTTCTCCGGGTTTATTTTGAGTCTTTTACAAAGATCGGAAGTAATCAAATTGCATTGGGATCCGCTATCCAACAATATCCGACAAAAATGTGCCTCTCCATTTCTGTCAAACACCTTTACAACAGCAGTTGACAAAAGCACACCATTTTGTGAAATTACCGAACAGTGAGATTTTCCAGAAGATGTGACAAAGTCGACATTTCGCTCATCGAATGTATGTGCATCAGTGCTTCTATCGCTGCTACTAGCATGTACGGCAGCGATAGACTCAAAGACTGTCGGGTTCTGAGATTCAGGAACAGATTTCGTTAGATTTTGATTACCGTTATCAACGTGGAGTAAAGTATTATGTGATCTGGAGCATATACGACACTTACTAGCCTTGCAGTCTTTTGTAAAATGATTTTTACGTAAACAGTTGATACATAATTGCCTACGTTTGGCTTCATCAAAACGAGATTTAATATCTAATTCTAAGTATTTAGAACAGTTATATATAATATGCTCTTTTTCGCAAAATGTACACTTTGGTGTAAAGGTAGAAGCTAAAGTTTTCATAAAGGGAATAGGTTTAGATTTAGTTTGAATAGTCGACTGCACTTTACCTAATGTGTGTTTATCTTCCTCGAGAGACTCAAAAATATCACATCTTTCACGTAAAAATTTTTGGAAATCGTCCAATTTCGGACTTGTTCGTTTTACACGTTTAGATTCCCAATCCTTACGAGCAGCGAAATTGAGTTTATTATTGAGCAAATATATTAAGAGGGTGTCCCAATGTTGGACAGGTTCACCTAGAGCCTTTAATGATTTGAGTATTCTAGTGCTTTCGTCATGTAATTGGGAAAGTGTGGTATATGATTCCTTGACAATAGCTGGCAAATTAAAAAGTGATTTTATTTGATTATTGACAAGTTTCTCAATGTTTTCGTATTTCTCAAGTAAGCAATCCCAAGCAATTTGATAGTTTGCATCAGAAATTTCAAGTGACTCAATAAGTTTAAATGCCTCTCCCTTTAGTGAAAGACGCAAATAGTTCAGTTTTTGTGCTTTAGGCATGTAAGGATGTTTATCTATAACAGATATAAAAGTTTCTTTAAAGAACAACCAGTTTTGATATTGTCCCTCAAAAGACGGAAGATTTATGTCAGGAAGTTTAATATTGTAGTTTTGTGGTGATGAAAAGTTTGCATTAGTATTACCTGCAGATTTATGTTTCAATAAAATTTGTTGAGCTTCACTGGTAATGCTATAAAATGTATCCTCAAAACTTGTACGTTCTTTTTCGTCTGGAATTAAATCATCACCCGTCTGAGATTCAAACTCAATTTTTAATTGGGTATCATTGAATTTATCAAATATATTTTTATTCTTCGACATCTATTGTTAAAACGCTTTACTAAATACGACAATTTTACAGGAAACTTAATT
This sequence comes from Lochmaea crataegi, assembly GCA_947563755.1. NCBI lineage: Eukaryota > Metazoa > Arthropoda > Insecta > Coleoptera > Chrysomelidae > Lochmaea > Lochmaea crataegi. Next base: position 25,713,704 of record OX387426.1, read on the forward strand.
CATTTTTGTTTCAAATCCACGTGGTTTGTTGTCTCATTCGAATTTTGGTTTGTGACTTAGAGGTGAGATGTCGCTATTTTCGCAACAAAAATATTTCCGTAACTGGACAATATGTACCGTTGTTGATTATAGTCACATTTCAGTCCGAGATTAACTCTCGGGCGATAACATATACCTTGTACTGATGAGGCGCAATACGCCGAAACCGGTCTACAAGTTGTGTTATCCCTTCTAGTTGCAAACCAGAATGGTTGGTTTAAATCTTGTAGATTTACCAACCCCGTTTGACTTAGAAGTGTAATTCAATATCTGTCGGGGCATGTAGCCCAGGAAGTAGTTGTTTCTTCTTCGTTGAACGGTCACTGTTTTTGAACAATATTTTTCAAAACTAGTTGTGAAGTGTAGAATAATATATTTTTATTCTTCGACATCTATTATAAAGATTCAGTTCAAGTGCCTAGGCTGTTAGGCACAACCCAAGCGAATGAACGAATGAATTAGTAGTATGATGTTTTGGAGACCATTTGGAACGACCGTTCGAGATAATCTATTGCGGAAATCTAGTAATTTGGCGAATTTATAGAAGATATACGCACGCCATTGCGCGGCGTTTGCCATCGATGGAGTTAACATATTTCTTTTCACATTGACTTTAGAAAGAGTATACTACTCACTCAAACCTAATGAACTATATAACAGTTCGGTCATTCATTGGCAAATAAATATTACGTTGTAGTTGAATGAATCTGAAATGAAAATGTGAAGCATTAAAATTCAACAAACATAAACTCTGGAATGTGAATATTCTAATGAATTTGTAGTAAAACAACATCACATTGTGAGAGTTTCCATTCAATGCACTATACAGGATGAGTTATGTATAAAAAGTATAATGAATAAAAAAAATATCAAACAAAAATTACTCGAATAAAGCTTGGCCTTAAAAAGCATGTTTTTTTTTATTAATTCACAAACCGCATTTCACTGGAAAGTCACTGAAAGTTTTACTTGGCGATTACGTCCCCTGGCGGCCATCTTGGAAACTTGATAATAATTTCCCGGATTTTCTTTTGGCCACCTAGGTCATAACATTTTTTGCCGCAAGTTTCCGAAATAGAGCATTTTGCATTCTTACCTGATCACCCGATACAGTTTTTCATAACTCACCCTGTTTATAATCGAATACCTATCTTCCTGATAATAATTTTTTTTAATTCAATCCATTATTTTTAGCTTGTGATTAATTGATTGAGTAATAAATACCAACAAAAATTCCAGTTAATATAAAATAAGACATCCTATACATCTAATGAATAGTAAATGGAACTTAAAATGCGAAAGTTAACGTTTTTCAACAAAATGCTGATACATAACAGTTAGGTACTTATGTATGTTTCAGGAAAAATAGTAACCACAAAGAAAAAACACACACTTCTTCCCTATTCTACTTAGATCTTTAAAATACATCACGTAAGTCATGAATAAGACCAATCACGAACCAATCACAAAAACTAGCCTACTTACTGCAAAAAACGTAGCACTAAGTACGCTGCCAGGCATATATCAGTAGCGGTTTACCTTTATTCTAAGATAATAAAGTACAGTAGCGGACTGCAACGGAAATTCTTATCTTCATCTGAGAGAATTTATTCGGTGCACTCAAGCTTTGGAGAGGTTTTTCTGCCTTTAGTATTTGATTTCCTAACATTAGACTGAATAGACCATAGCAAAACTGCAGGTTTTCAAAAAGGATTGATAAATCGAAGTTTTCCATCATTCAACGGACATTATTTTGGAACCATACCTCAAAACTGCGTTAGTTGTCAAAAGCAGCATTTAATGTATTAAACTAATAATCTTCATTTATACCCGTTAGACAAATGCACTATAATAATTTTAGTTATTTATTTCATCAATGGGCTCCAATATTCTGATAATGCGGAATTTAGCGGAATTGAGCAGTTTTTGGTACCGGTTTCTATGCTCTGTACAAAGTTTAAAAAAAAACAATGACCGTTCAACTGAGAAGGAACAACTACTTCTCGGGCTATATGCCTCGACGGATATTGAATTAAACTTCTGAGCCAAACAGGGCTGGTATATCTGCACTTGTTTCAAATCATATGGATGTTTTAATAATATGAACATCTAAAAATGACAAAAAATTGTTAATTTCAATTTATAAATTTTTATCCCAATTCATACTTTTCAAAAAATTATTTAAAGATATTGAGTAATAAGGCCATATTGCGAAAATGTCGTCTACCTACATATCTTCACCAGAAAATCAGTTGATTATCGACTATTTGGGCGTCAAAATGTTCTATGTAAATACTGGATAATATTGGTAAGAGGCAAGAGCCCATGACAAGACCAGAATTCGGTTGATGAAAATCGTTATTTAATTGAAAATATGTTTCCGCTATACATAATTTTGATAACTCTATTATTGTTGTTAAGCTAGTACATTTAGAAAGGTTAAATAAATCAAAACTAAACTGAATAATGATTTTTATCAAAGTACATTTTATAGCTTTTCTAAAAATTTTTGGCTATTTTAGAGATACGAATCTGCTTGAATATCTACGAAGTTTGTCGCACAGTGCTACAAATTGGTCTCAATAGTATGTTTTGTATATGAATATTTGGCAGATCATACAAATGTGGTTGAATTTTCCAGAAATAACATAAAAAATAATGAATATTACCACAAGGAACGTACATAAGATATTTTTCTCAATATCTACTACATGTACCGAGTGTCCGATTAGGAGAGGTAACCCGCTGTGTCTCAGAAACTATTCATTTTACAGCTTAGAGATGATAATCTGTATGACAAACTCGCATACGAGAAACTGCTGAAAATTATTGTCAAGTTCCCTAATCCACCACTAGGGGGCGTAGTTCACAATAATAACACAAAAGCATCATTTTTCTAGAATAAATTTACCGTTCTAGTACCACAAAACTCAAATATTATATCATCGAAATTAATGTTATAAATGAAACTAACTGTTTCTAATTAATTCCACTATTTAATGAAAAAATTATGAAAATTATGAAAGGATATTGATAATTATTTCGATATTGAAATAGATATCGAAGAATAAAAATATATTATTCCAACGCTTACGAGAATGTTTTGAAAAATAATTTTTCAAAAACAGTGCCCGTTCAACGAAGAAGAAACAACTACTTCCCGGGCTACATGCCCTGACAGACATTGGATTACACTTCTAAGTCAAACGGGGTTGGTAAATCTACAAGATTTAAACCAACCATTCTGGTTTGCAACAAGAAGGGACAACATAACTTGTAGACCGGTTTCGGCGTATTGCGCCCCATCAGTACAAGGTATATGTTATCGTCCAAGAGTTAATCCCGAACTGAATTTATCACTACCATCGCCAACAATACATATCTTCCAATGACGGAAATGTGTTAGCTGCGAAAATAGCGACACCTTCACCTCCAAGTCCACAAACCAGAATTCGAATGTGACAACAAGCCACGTGGGCTTGAAACAAAAATGAATTAATACAGTTTCCTGCCGGGGCATGTAGCCCGGGAAGTAGTTGTTTCTTCTTCGCTGAACGGTCACTGTTTTTGAAAAATTATTTTAAAACATTGTTGTAAGCCTTGGAATAATATATTTTTATTCTTCGATATCTATTTCAATATCGAAATAATTATCAATATCCTTTCATAATTTTCATAATTTTTTCATTAAATAGTGGAATTAATTAGAAACAGTTAGTTTCATTTATAACATTAATTTCGATGATATAATATTTTATTAGGTATTAAAAAATCTGAATTTTCATTCAGCATATCATTAAGCCAATTACAATGATCCAGTCTTTTATGGTAATCTGTAGCTTTTAATTCTTGATGAAGAGATACACGATACGGATGGAAACGATTTCCTCTCAGAATAGAGTGAACACAATACTTAGAAACTCCTAACTCTCAAGATAGTTTTCTTACACTAACTTGTGGTTCGACGGCAATGTATCCTAAAACATTCTATCTATTTCTGTATTGTTTCTTCGCCGTAGTGTAGAATTTCTTTTAGGTTGAAGAGATCCGGTTTGTTTCAATCGTTCAGCCTAATTTTTAAATACTCTTCTGTTAAAATGTCGCAAGGAATATCTTAATGTATATTCTTTTGCAATCGGAGCATTCTCGAAACATTCAAAATGCATTTTTAACATATCATAAGCTTCGCTATTTGTGTAAGGCATAACGTATTCCTCAATTACTAACCGTTACAGGTCCATAAACTCACTCTACATTAATTTTATATTCAAGTTGTCAACAATTTATGAAATCTGGTCGCCTACTACATTACGTAAAATTTTCAATATACTTAAATATAAAACTCGATCACCTAAGTACACCTATTTTGTCTCGTATGTTGGGTTAGAAAATAGATAATAAGATGCGGTTTTCACCATTTATCTACATTTATTATAGAAAAATGGTGATTTCGTGATATTATTGTGATCCTCGCCCTCTAGCGGTGGAGTAGGAAACTATAATAAAATAATTTCTAGCAGTTTCTCGTATGCGAGTTTCTTATACAGATTTCTTTCTCTTAGCTGAACGATAAATAGTTTCTGAGATACAGCGGGTTACCTCTCTTAATCAGACACCCAGTACATCTAAGAATGTATATAAAAAAAAGATTTCCAATGTAATAACTCCGTAAATTGCAAAAATAATATCTAGAAACAATCAAAGTGACTGATTTCTATATTGGACTTTAAGATAATATGGTTATCGATTTCTATTTTTTTCAAGGTTAATTTAAAGCAACCTGGAAAGTTGCGTAATTGTCTATTCATTTTCCTTTGCATTTTAGAGATACTTTGAAGACACAACCCTTGAAATATTTGCTTTTTAAATGCTTCATTTATTAAAATACTCATACACGCACCAACCATAAATTCGTTTGTTGAACGACATAACAGAAAGTCAGTCATGTAAAGAACAGGATATAGTATATGAGTATATTGTGTCGTTACTGCATTGTTGGAACAAAAAACGGATTTTAATTATTTCCTAGCGGAAGTGAGAGTCCACGAGGGATTTATGACTATTTACTAAGTTTATAGAATTGCGGAACCGGATAGTACAACATGAAAATAATTATGATTTAGATGGAGTCAGAACTGTTACTGAACAACGTAATATCTCAGTTTATTTACAAAGTAACCGGTTATTATCCGTTATTTTTTTACTCACATTTTTCGCAACGCTGCTCCTGCAAAAACGTGGATACAGATAGAGTTTATTTCTGCAAATCACATTTTCATTGAAAATTTTAATACTAAAATATTACATAATATGTGTTTGTGCGTAATTCTCCACTAATTGGGAAACATCTGCTCCAGGCTCATTATGTTTAGTAGATCTTATGACTATTATTGAGTTCTATGTATTTATAACAAAAATATATTAGTTATTCTTGGCAGGCCGTAGCACATACAGGGTGTTTCTAAATTCATGCAAAAAAAATTAGTAGATGATTGCCCGTACGGAGTTATGATGGGCCTTTCTTGTGACAAATTTTCTCAGCCCACCTTCTTTAGAGAAAGTACCTCTTAAAGGTGCTGAAAAAGACCCATCATAATCTCATTCGGGCAGTCACCTGAATTTTTCTAATGAATTTGAAGAAGCATTCAGTAGATTCAATATTCCAATAATTTCAAATAACTGCCTTCCTTTCCAACCCCAAAAGCAGAACCAACGTTATGTGGCCCATAACATTCAAAACATCCCCAATCCGCCTGAACTTTTGGGTAAGCACATCCCCTATGACGACCCTAGGCTACTCAAGTACACCCCAAGATTACTCTTAAGTACGAGTTCAACCAAATGGTACTCTTAAGTAAAAATCCAAGTTCATCTCTTTACATCCCTTGGACATCTATGGTAGCCCAACTTTTCCCAAAGCCATCCCTTCGAGCCAGTCGAGCCCTCGAGGAGGAAGAAATTGTAACTAAGTACCTGTACAGGTATCACTTATACCACTATCCTTAGAGAGGAAAAGATTTATGTTTCGATTTTCACATCCCATTTTCATTTACCCTGCTATAAGAGCTGTAGGAACGTCCAGGTTAACGTTAATCCATTGTTTAATAATATAGAGATAATTGGTCACACGCCGTAGAATTCTCATTTGACGTCCCTCCTTTCCCCACTAACAGTAAAGTGTTTATTACAGTACATTACGAGGGCGATTAGAAATGATGTTGCCAAAAATATGGAATAGAAAAAACAAGTTAACTTCAGAAATGGAGATTGATGCGAGTTGAAATATTGTTCAATATTAAAAAGGTGAAAATGGAGTGCGAAATATAATATGATCCATAATTTATAAAGATTATTACCATAATTCAATTTAACTTGAAAACGGCAACAGTATATTTACCTAAACTAAACGTTCTTAATAACAAAGATTTTTTTGGTAGAAGTATTGTCGTTGGTTGTAAACAATATGAATCACAATATATTAGAAATGCCTGGTTTTTCAGAATTTACAATTTTGATTGTTATATGTTTTGGAGGTTGTCCAATCTTTAGTAAAAGTGTTACAAAATTGATATATTTGTATTCCTATCACTTATTCCCATATATAATAACCATGGTCTTCACAATGTTCATTATTAGATCATAGATTAGGGAGGGTAGATAGGAAATTACCATACTAAAAATTGATATCCCTAAAATTTTTATTAGCGCCTCTACAAATCGGCCTGGTACTATTTGAAGAAAGATGACCAGCGTGTTTGGTAATAGGCCACCAGCAAAATTGACACTTACTTAGAAGTATACTGTAACTGGGTGCATACTAGTTCGCTCCCGCGGTCAGTTGGGTTTGTTAATCCTATACTAGTTCGCTCCAAAGGTACTATATTAGTTCGGTCGGCTACCTGTGACGTTCTCGTGACGGGGATTAATATGTGACCGTTGCCGCCGCCGGCTGGAGCGACCACTATGTCCATACCTAACCTAACCTAACCGTTGACTAATAACATAGGCTTTCCGTTTTCACTTAACATTTCACTAACTTCTGCGGAATTTATATTTTTAAATATTTTCAATGTGATCGATATTTTCACCTTTATTCGACAACTAAAACTTTCACAATAATGAAATTAAAAGAAAATACTCACTTTAATTTCATAACAAAACTCAAACCTTCTTCCAGTTATTAATAATTAGCCAAAAATCCCAACCAATGAAATCAAAAGAAAATCCTTAATTTCATTAGAATATTTAAAACCTATCCAGATATTAGTCATTATCCCAAAATCCCAACCACCTCCCATAAAATTCAGTGCGGGAGCGAACTTACCTATGATGTTTTCGGGTAGGGGATTCAAATCTGACCACCGGAGCGAACTAGTGTGTACCGCTGTAACTGTTAGACACTGGTCATCAAGACCCTAAACGAAAAGAAGAATATTTAAAAAGGGATGTGGCTTTCAAAATTAGGCAGGAAATTCCCAAATGGTGCTCCAGGCAGCTGCAGCAGATAGGTTGATGTTAAGCAGGAATATTATCCCACAATACTTTTATGTTCAGATATTTGCTTTAGTTACCGAGATGCACATATCGTAGTTTCTTCAAATAGTAGCAAAAGCAATCCTATATGGTTAGTCCACACAATTACAGACAAACTGGAAATGTACCTGCTGTTAATCAGTAGGTAATTGTGGGGACTGGATATGTACTATTTATGATAGATTTTTCGTTACAAATGAACAGATTTACTTATGACTCTAATACAAAAAGAATGATAGTATAAAGTAAACAGACAGCTGTAATCATTTTTTTATTAACAAACGTAAATTAACAAGTATACTACCAATTAACATAGAAAAATTTCAAGTACAATTTTACAACAATGTAATTTTTAGATATCATTTGGTGTACTTATCAACGGATAGTTGTTAAATACATGAACAATTTTCTTAAATATTGGGGTTGTTGGTTTCAAAGCATGGAAGACGAAACACATTATCCACAATCCTGTGAAATCGATTTTTTTTTATTTTTTAATGATTTCTGGTAGAATAGGTAAGCTTATTTCAATATTTCATTAAATTGTGAATCTGATTTTCCAGACAAATTCTTATTAATACCCTCAGCCCAATTGAAACTTACTAAATTTAGCTATTGCCTTATTCACTAGCCCTGCAGTATGGCCACACACTTCACTAAAATTAAATTTGCAGTTATTTTTTGCATACAAAATTAATTATGATATAATATTTTTTCCATGTGGCAATATTTGCATGATTTTTTGGTAAATATTAGCCAAGCCAAAGATAAATGTTAAGGACCCATAATTTAATTTATCCATAGAACTTTCATATTCTTTGGCTTGGCTAATATTATGCCAAACATCACTTTTAAATCCTGCGACAAAGTTTTTTCCACAAATATGACAATTTATATGTTTTTGGAGATATTACAACATTTCCTATAGAATTTATATCTATATATGTTTTATTCTTCTTCTATACCCTGTGCAATGAATTTTTTTACTCGCTGTATTATCATTTGAAAGTTTTCATTTTCACAATTTGATGAAATTGAATGCCCATTAACCATATATCAATAAAGTTTTTAAAACATTTTTAAAACAATTTGCATTTGGATTTATGTTACGTCCTCCATGCTGACGGATCTGACCAAAAAATGTTCAAGAGGATCTTGGTTGAGATACCTTGGCCTGTAAAAATTGATCTCATATTTATTTTCTAACAATCTATGCAGGTATTGTAGTCCATTAAGAGAAACTTCCCAATGTACAAGTGATGGTGGGCGAACTAGTTTTCCATCACTTGGACGTATAAATTGCATATTTTTTAGGTACATTTTGGCAGTTGACCAAAATTCAATATGTCCACTGGTAGCCCTTACTGCGCCCTTCAACTTTTTTCCTTCATTGGGAAATAATGTGCTTCCATTCACACTATCAAATAGCTTATTGAAAAATTCAACAACTTTTATTGTACCTCTTGATGATGGTCCTAATTTCAATTTTCCATCATTAGATGTTACTCCTAAAAACATAAAACACCATTTTAACCACAGGTTTTGTGCGTATTAGATAATTAACAAAGATAACAAACCTCTTTTAATACTAATATTTTAAGTTTAAACATTATCATAACTATTGTAGTAGTATTACCAATTGTTCACTATACTTTCACTTTTGTAGGATTGTAATTGATTTACCTTTTTTTTTGGAATAACATCATAATTGTAGCCATAGTGTGACTAAGCACTTGTGCCGCATGAGAAACCTTCATCTTTTTCATAAGTTGTGGGTATATATGACCTCTGTGAATCATGTTCGGAGCCCTCAAACGGCCAATTTTGTTTTCAATTTTGAAAGTGGTTACTATATGTTGCCAGTCAGCCATGATTCGACTTCCATTGTACTTCCACACCATTTTTTTTTTCAACAAATTGTTTCTAATTCCTTTAAGAAGATATGAAGCATCATAAATATGTACAATGGGCTCATTATTGATTGTGTACATCTTCAATTTTTTATTAAAATTGTCTTGTGCCCCATGATTATTTACCAAGTAATTTATTGCCCCTACATTTGTGGTACCTTGATCCGATATAGTTGCAACTATTTTAAGGCCAATATTTTGACACTGAACAATAAAAGATTTCAGTTGTCGGACAACATCAACACTCTTATATGTGCCAGTGGTAACCCAGTAAACATTTTAAAAATTATATGACCAATAACTTTCGCTTAAGTTACTGTCAGTTAAGAGTTATAAAAGCTGAAAAAGGGGCGCCCTAACCAACTCTTAAAATACCATTTTAGGGTTAGTTTCACTAACTTAAAGTTACTGTATTATTACTTAAACAATAACAATAAATGACCGTACTGTTACCGTTTAATTACCTATTTATCACTTACTCTTAAATAACCTTACATTGACCGCCTTCACGTAGATAAGGTTGAGCCTTAAACAACTATTAACTTACTAATAACTGACCGTTATGTGACTATTTTTAAAATTAAAAAAAATGATATACTTTATTAATTTAATCATATTATATTTTTTTCTTTTTTAAACATTTTTATAAGTCCATATAATTATTTGCTATCACAGAAAGAACCCCTTGTTCATATTTTTACACCTCTCTGGTTGACCAAACTTGTCCGGGACTCGATCCAACGCCTCTTTCATATCTCAATCTCCATACCAACACCTTAACCACTCGACCACACCACCCTTAGTGATACTTTTCCAAAATAACAATTAATATCGTACGAATTATAGGTAGCGTCAATTTTTCTTGCACGAAATACTAGGACAGTATGTAAGTATAAATCAAAAGTGTTATTTCTGTGACAATTTGTTTATACTAGAATATCAAATCATGACTTGCTTTGATAGTTTTGAAATATTAAAAATCATATTTCGTTTGTAGATGCAATATTTCAAATCGATATTGATTGAACCAGTGAGCAAAATTCCAGAACTTAGATCTAACACTGTCATTTTACAAGTATCAAATTGACTCTTTGATGAGAAATTGTTACCAAATAAAGCCACCTGGTCTGGTCGAAGCTCTCAAGGCCAAAGAATTGCCTATAAAATGTTTAAGAATATAATATCATTGTTTCAAGTAATTATTAAACATTTTGTTCCCCTAGTTAAACTTGAAAAATTATTGAATAAAAAAGTCATAAAACATTCAAAATCGCATGCAAAATCAAATGATACACGAGAATCGACAGGTCACTAATAAGTCACTTACTAATAAGCACAAGAAAATCAAAACTAATGAAACAGAAGCAGAAGCACAAGCAGAAAATGGAACAGCTGAAACTAGAGTAAATCTAACAACTGAAAATAGAGTAATTGAATATAATGTCCTAAATGAAGATAATTTGAGTAAAATCAATAGCGACGAGAGGAAAAATGACAGTAGTAGCGAGAATGTGGATATGGAGACGAGGAAGAAACTGATGTTGCAGAAACTTCAGGAATAAGTGATAGCACATCAGATGAAGAAAACCGTGCCAAAAAGATGCGAATAAAATAAGTTGTTTTATTAATATTTCAATTTTAAGAAAAAGTCCAGTTAATTTCAATATTTTTCCACGTGTTTTCGAGATTTACAATTATATATGTCTCATTTTTGGTTTGGTAAAAATAATGCTTGTGTTGTACAATTAAATAACTCGTTTGATGCATCTATAATCATTTGTTGTTCACTTATTGACATTTCCTTATTTCAATATTACAATATTTTATTACATATTCCCTATGTATAAGTTACTACTTTTATTTTAAGATTGAAATTAGGTTTATAACTTAATCTATACAATTTAAAAAATAAAATGTCGCGCGGGATCAATACTTAGGCCTGCATCAAAATGTGTATTCAGAATTTTTAGAACTGTGAGTATTATTATGATCGATTGTCCATTTTCTCAACTCATTCGTAACGAGATTATTGTAACGTTTATTCTAATTTATATTTACAATTAATTTATATTTACAGATTTATATGTAATTCAGTCCTTATTTAATAATTTATGTCATACACTAAACACACTAATTATAATTTATATGAGAGTCACTTAATAAACACTTTATCGATGCGCGATTGCTTTCCTTCGGTATCAACACTGACTGATTGACTGATTAACTGCAGCGAAGCTGGTGGCCTATTTATACTCGCACGCCGTAATTCTCGAAATTTCTCGCGGGTGCACTGGATATTTTCGACGTTCTGGCGGATCTCGCCGGGTGCGGTGGGTATTCTCGATGTTTCTCGAAAATTGGGCGGAGGAACCATAGTCGTCTCATATGGGGATTTCACTGGGGGCACTAAGTGAGCATATTAATGCAGTAGCTCACGTAACATTATGTTTCTGATGTAAATCTGAAAAAAGTATATAATGCCTAAATATATAAATAAAAAGTACCTAAGTACCCGTAACTGTTATAGAACAGCCGTGCCACAGTAAATTGCACAGGAAAATCAAACTATTGAGATAAAAATTTACCTATTTAAATTTTTTTAGTGTCACTGTACCTGAACTATTCTGAATGATACTTACGTTTTGCTGATTTAAACAATATTCAACAGCTTCATCAACACACTAGTAATTCCAGGATAGTCTTGATTTTCATCATTCTCATCGTTACTCTCAGATTCACTATGTGAAGTGGGTATTTGTCTCATTCCATCTAAATAAAAATGTAGATATTATATACGAAGTCACAAACAATAAAATTAAAATACTTGTGTTGGCAACGAGAATTGTTCTAGGTAACTGTTTTCTATAAAATCAGTAGGCTGATTCATTTTTGGTCCAGACGAATTGAGTGAAATCCACATTTACCTATATTTTCTTACCTTTAGGTAATACGCACCACTTCCTTTTCTTTTAATTTGAGAGGTATGCATCGTGTTTTTGATACCTATTACACCCTCAGCACAAAAAAACTGATAGCCTCTATTCACAGTTAATTTTAAAAATAAGGTTATGTCTGTAGACACCAGTAAATTAAGTTACTGATACATTGTAACAGGAGATCCTGTTTCTCTGCTCAAAATAATTCGTTTTGTTTATATATTACCTATTTTAGTACCTCTCGAGCCATCTAACGGCAATGACTAGGAAACGCATGTAATTACATTTAATTATAGTGTCGACGCACGTTAGATTCCTTACTTATGTTCTTATATCTTTTCTGAGAGGGCACTGTTAAAGATTTAAAACATCCGAAAATTGTCAGAAATGATGTGCGCAGCAAAGTTGGTTGGTGATTAGATGCCATTTTGAGACAAGCCTGACCGGCGTTCTCTTGATTGTCTTAAAAGAAAGACAATCATAATGTGAGTTGTGTCGAAGGAAATTCTAAGTAAGTCAATACCTTTTTATACATTACTAATGATTGTCGTGTATATATCTTTGAAATGTTTGTGGGATGACTCTGTCATTCTAAATTAATTGCTTTCGCGACAGCACTTGTTGCTTGTAGAAGCTTCTAAAAATTCCTCTGTATTTTTAGATTGCAACAACTCTACGTTATACGTTCTACGTTATACGTTATACGTTCTACGTTCTACGTTCTACGTTCTACGTTATACGTTATACGTTATACATTCTACGTTATACGTTCTACATTATACGTTCTCCATTCTCCATTCTACATTCTACGTTCTACATTTTACCTTCTACATTCTACAATCAATCTGATTCAACTAGCAACTTGATTTGAAAATCAATTCAGGTTGAGTCTATACTTCCGACACTACGTTGTGCTCTCTTCTACAAGTATGGATCATACTCTGAATCATTTAAACTTCATATTTATCCTAATATTACTCTTAAATAACTTTACCGTTTAAGGTATATAATGTTACTGTTAAATGACTAATAAGAATATTTAGGTTACCTTAATATTTCAATTAAACAACTCGTTAGTTGAACGTAACTAAAATTACCACTAAGCAACTAAACAATCAATTAACAATTACCATAAAATTCCTTTTACATAACTGGTCAGTTAAAAGTCATTTGTAATACCCTTAAATTACTCGACTGTCAACACTTTACATTAACAGTTACCATATCATTACTATTAAATAACTCGTCAGTTAAATTACAATTAAGTGTCCTTCAAAATAAAAAGCTCGATACCACTAACCATTAGGTTACTTTTTTATGACTAGTTACTTAAGGGTTACATGAGCAACTCTTATACTACCAAATATTACTTTAATGATTACTGCATTCTGACAATTGTATGACTTTTAAGTTACCGATTTCTTAAGTTACTCTAAACAATCCATAATATTATGTTAGAATGACCCCAAAAATTTAGTTACTATTGAATGACTTTTGTATGACTACTAAATAACCAAATTAACTAACCCAATGTTTGCTGGGAAATGTGTCACCCACGGGCTGTTTCCATCTTTTGGTTAAACCTAAAAAAACATCTTTTAATATTAGTGAAATTGTGTAACCAAATCTGATAATTATATTAAATATTAGGCAAATATGATATAAATCATGATCTCTAGATGTAGACAGAATATGATATACCTCTAACTGGAAAAACTTGAACATGATCTGCAAAATTTGCAGTACTGATGTCAGTATGTGGTTCTATGACCATTTCGTCAAACATCAACACACATACTCTGTCTTTTTCAGGTAACTTCGCAGCAATCAACTTCAAATTCCTGAAAATGGTCTCACTGACTCCTGCCTGTATTGGTATACGATTTAACAGTTGTACAAGGGTTTTTCTGGTGGGCATTGCAAACAGTCTTTCCGCTCTGCTTGTGAAGAATTAAACCCAAAACTTTATCATCTAGACTATACCGCCTACCATGTACAGTTTTGACTTTAGATGCCCTTAACTGTAACCTGAAAGACTGCTACATGAACATCTAAAGTCTTAAGGCATTTTTCCAAGACCTCTGCTGCTCTCTGTTTTTTTTTTAATTTAGCCATCCTAAATTTTTATAAATTTAGCCTTTTACATTCTCAGTTATGTTACAAAGTTGTCAATAATTTTATGTTAGTTGTTCTCTGTAGAATGAAGCCTTATTTTAAAGGTAATCCTCGGTAATTTACTACAATTTATTCTACAGAGAATTCTATAAAATGGATAAGCTACTTCGCCCCGATCGATTAGATATAGATGTTACACTTGGAAACGCAGGTCAACTTTGAAATCATTGGTACAGATCGTTCGTGAATTTTCTGGAAGCGGCAGATGCGAAGGACAATAAGAAGAAGCTGAATCTACTAATAAACTACGTGAGTCCAGTCGTTTTTGAGTCCATTAGTGAGAGTACAACGTATGAAGATGCCATAAAAATCCTTGAAAGCCTCTACCTAAAGCACAAAAATGAAATATTTTCTCGACATTCTCTCTCATCAAGAAGACAATTAGTAGGTGAGTCAATTGACCAATATTTACAAATTTTAAAGCAAATGAGCAAAGACTGCAACTTTAAAGCTGTTACGGCCGAACAGAATAGAGATGATTTCATTCGAGACTCGTTTATCAGTGGTTTAAGTTCACTATTCTCTTTGGAGGTGACAGATCTACCCTATCAATATGCAATTTAGCAATAGCAAATGTTGAACCATTCAGTTTATTTTCAAATTTGAAGTTTAATTGCAAACCAATCGCAATAAAATCCCGTCGATTTACAACTTCAGACCTCAACTTTATTGAACAAGAAATCAAACATCTTCTAAAAGAAAAGATCATAGAACCCAGTATCTCCCCCTGGCGAGCTCAACCTATGGTAACTTCAAGTGAAAACCACTAGAAACGTATGTGTATTGACTTTTCTCAAACCATAAATAAATATACATTATTGGATGCATACCCATTGCCACAGAAAGAAGACATTGTAAACCAAATTTCGAAATATTCCGTTTTTAGTACAATTGATCTCCGTTGCGCCTATTACCAAATTCCAATTAAAGATGAAAAAAAGATCTACACTGCATTTGAAGCTTGTGGAAACTTGTACCAATTTACTCGAATTCCGTTTGGTGTTATCAATGGAGTCGCTTGTTTCCAACGAACCGTCGACAGCATCATCAAGAAAGAAAATCTTAAAAGCGTCTATACTTATCTGGATGACGTCACTGTTTGCGGTAACTCACAAGAAGAACATGATTAAAATTTACAAAAATTTTTAGAAGTCATCAAGAAGTACCGTTTAACAATTAATGAAACAAAATCAAGATTTTCCCTCAAATCGATTTGCATTCTTGGGTATTCAATAAGCCGGACCCAGAACGACTTAAGCCTCTCCTGAATTTACCAGTACCTGATACTAGAGCTTCTAGGGATGTTTGCACACTACTCCAAATGGGTTCCTAAATTTTCAGAAAAAATTCAGCCGCTAGCACACAGCACAAGTTTTCCATTGTCTGAGAAAGCAATTTCGGCATTTAGACAGCTCAAACAAGACGTAGCCAACTCTTCGATTTCTTCAATTGATGACGACGCTGTGTTAACTGTTGAAACCGATGCCTCGGAGTTTGCAATAGCTGCTCAATTATCCCAATCAGGAAGACCAGTCTCATTTTTCTCAAGAACCTTGTCCTCTCAGGAACAAAAGCATTCGTCAGTTGAAAAAGAAGCGTACGCAATAGTAGAAGCACTGAAAAAGTGGCGACATTTTTTAATTGGCAGACATTTTCAGCTCATTCCGAATCAGAAGTCAGTGGCATTTATGTTTAACAACAAGTCTTCGTCAAAAATCAAAAATGAGAAAATTCAACGATGGCGTTTGGAATTGTCATGCTACAAGCATGATATCGTTTACAGGCCAGGAAGTCAAAACACGGTAGCTGATGCATTTTCCCGTATTACTTCTGCAACTATGTCATCGGCTGATCAAAAGAAATTATTTGATTTACATTCTTCTTTGTGTCACCCTGGTAAAACCCGGTTTTTCCATTGGATACGCTGCAAAAATCTGCCTTATTCTGTGGAAGACGTTCGTCAAATTACGTCCTCATGTCCTGTTTGTGCAGAAATTAAACCAAACTTTCACAAAAATGAAGGAACGTTAATCAAAGCCACCTCACCATTTGAACGTCTTGATTTGGATTTTAGGTCCTTTGCCTTCATTTTCAAGATATAAGTACTTACTACCCGTTGTTGATGAATTTTCCAGATTCCCATTCGCATTTCCATGTTCCAACATATCATCCTCTACAGTTATCCTATGTTTGCGTCAAATATTTTCTATATTTGGCACTCCGGCATATGTTCATTCTGACCAAGGTACCTCTTTTATGTCTCATTTTTAGAGTCTCACGGTATTGCTTCAAGTCGCACGACTCCCTATAATCCTCAGGGTAATGGTCAGTGCGAACGATTTAATGGAATTATATGGCAAACCATCCAGTTGGCTTTAAAATCTCAAAATTTGAAAATCAACCAGTGGGAGCAGGTTCTAATGGATTCTCTCCACTCTATTAGATCTCTTTTATGCATTCTATCAACTCGACCCCACACGAACGCATGTTTAACTATGTGAGGCGCTCAACTTATAGATCATCGATTCCTACATGGCTAGCTGCACCAGGACCAGTGCTATTAAAGAGATTCGTCAGTTTGAATAAATACGAACCTTTAGTTGATGAAGTCCAACTCCTAGAAGCCAACTCGGAATACGCCCATATCCGATTGGAAAAATGGAGAAGAAAAGACAGTTTCCACTAGGCATTTAGCTCATTGAGGAGACACATCACTAACTTATTGCGATGAAAATTCTGTCAGTCAAAATCAAGACTAAAGCATTCAAGAAAGTCAAGACCAAAGCATTCAAGAAAATCAAGACAATCTCATTCAAGACCACTCCATTCAAGACCAACACAATCAAGACGCAGTACTGAATATCGATAGGCCAGTTAGGACACGAAGGCGTCCTCAATATTTAGAAGACTTCCTCGAGAAATAAGAAGGCGGGAAGAATGTCATGATATTACCATTTTGATAGGATTCATGACATTGTCAGTTATGTTACAAAGTTGTCAATAATTTTATGTTAGTTGTTCTCTGTAGAATAAAGCCTTATTTTAAAGGTAATCCTTCGTAATTTACTACAGGCAGCATTATAAAATTTTTCTTCTCTAGGGCTCAATCTTTCATTTCTGTGTTTAATTTTCTGCATTACTGTGAAGGTAAAAATCGGTGCAATCGGTGCATTTTTAGCTTAAGTTTAAACTTTTTTGAGTTACCTTCACTTGAATTTCACAAGGTATTTTCACCTCAGTCGTTTTCTTGTATTTGAAGTCTAAGAATTGTTCGTCGATGTCTAAAAGGTAGTAGTGGCCCTAAAGGTATTATACTCTGGAAATAACCCTCTGACACACCTAGTGCAGCTCAAACGTGGTTGAAATTACGAGCATTTACACTGCATTAATACTTTTCCTATTTCATAATTTATTGTATAACCGAATTCCTTATGACGAGATCATTTTCATCTTTCCATACATTTGCTATTCTTTCCGTATTCCAAGTTATGCTGAGCTTCCTACCAAGATTCTCCCAGTAAAAAGTAAGATAAACTACTCCTCCATTTGTATAATACTCGCTTAAACACTATTTTTAGTGTCTACTTTTTTGATGTGGAATGTTCTTCTAAAAAGATTATTTTACATAGACTTGTCCATTATCATATCCGAAAAATTAGATTTCACGGATCGACCAACGTTAAAAAATGGCGTATATCATATTTAGTTCCTTATTACCGAAACCAAACACAAAATTATGGGTTAATATTACAACCGGTGGACGATGGAAGCTGCACGAGGAGGGTACATTAAGAGACCTCCAAACGGTGGGTAACTAATAATTTAATCGAATTTTGGTAGTGTTTAAGCAAGCCGCCTCAAGCGAACCAAATCTTTAACTTTTGGGTTTTAGTCTACCATACATTTACCTGAAAAGCGTAATAATCGTGCATTAAATTTTATAGTATAAGGAAGCCAAGTTTTTAAGAGACTCGACTCGACTCGATTCGATTATATCTAGTAAACTAGAGTTGTGTGTGTACAATGTTTTCCACGAACTCCGGATCAGATAATAACAGCCCTTTTTAAATTTCGTTATGCAACAGCCCCAGCCAATTGTTGAGTGAAACTGCCCTTTTCTATAATTTCAAAATTAGATAATCTTTTCAGGACCGACCTAAAAACACAGATGAATTATTAGAGATATCTTTTAAAATAATCCAAAACTGGTCTTTGGCAGAGCGGCCGTTCGCAATGCAAAGCAAGTAATAAAGGAAGGGAAACTCTTGCTACCCGGCTGAATATGGGGCCTAACAAACTCTATTAGGTTCCTTGCCAAGTTCTTAGACAACCTCAAGAGTTCAGTAAACATCCTTTAAGGCAGTTCGGTTGGTTTTAGTTTTCTTCTGCATTTTCAGTTTACGAAGCAACACGAAATTTTCCTGACTTCCTTGCAGGTGCAAGAAACGATCTCGAAAAATTGGCAGCATATTTAATTTAATATTTTGCAGCGATAATATTTTATTTTCAATAGACCATTCCAGAATAACGTCACTGACAGGTCGGCCATATTTTGCTGGAGGGCACACATTCTATGCAGTTTTCATTGTTTACAGGAAAAAAAAGAATAATAGACTTTAATTACCAATTAGTTCTTGTTAAGTGTGGAATGCGGGGAGAAAAAGATCAGATATATTTTTTTCGGTTTCTGGTTGTTTTAACGGAGCGAGGTGACATCATCATTAATGTGCTTAGCTGATATCCCCAAGACTGAAGCTGATTCGTAGTATTTGTAGGATTTCAAGCTTTTATAAGCTTTCAACTATGCACCAATGTTAGAACTATAAGTAAAAATATAGTTCACCAAATCCATCAAATATTACTAAACTGGGTAGTTCAAAACGTTGCGGAGGAAGTTCTTTGTGCGAAAGGGCGTAAAGATCAATTGTCTATAATTGTCTATAATCCTAATTTTTTATCGTACCGGCACACGATATCACCTCTTAGAGATAAATAATACGTACCTCGGAACATTTTTACTACAATTTTAACATGAGAAAATTAAATTTGGAAGCTAAGCAGATGCGAAAGCTCACAAGGTTTCACCAGAGAATACCTAATTGTTAGGTTGTTGCCCTCCAGTACAATATGGCCGACCTGTCAAAGTCACGTGTTCTGGTATGGTCTATATAAAAAATTCAAATGACCTCAAAAAATAATTAACTCGACTCCTTCATCGCAGTCGAGAAATATCTGTGGAGTAGTGTTGATAAATCGAAGCTGGTGGAACAAATTTATCGATAAATCTGACAAAACATATAAATTAACAATTTGTTTTTAATTATAAATTTAACTGTGAATAATTCACACATGAATGTGTGGTTATTTTTTGAAAAATATCATAAAAACCTAAATATCTCGAAAACGATGAAATATTCAAATCGGACTTATCAGAGAAAAATGGCGCAAAATTCAAAAAATGTAAGATTATATCATTTAAAATAACAAATTTAATATCAACTTCTCATATAACCGAAAGTACTGTCAACATAATAATATTTCATTAGGACCCTAAATATCTAAAAAGTCGGTATAACAGAATTTCATAATTCTATCTTATGTAATTTTTGAGAACCGTCTAGGGGCCGATCGTCGTGACATGCCCTGTAACGTACTTCTAAGGCCTATGAGCAGAAGGTACTTTCATATATTAGGTTACTGAGTGGTATGTAATAGGTGGTACTTTTCGTGGTACGTAGGAAGTCCTGGACTATGAACTGGAGTATATTTCCAGAAGATAAATGTTGGGATAACAATAATTAATCATTATTAAAACAACTTCTCACGGATAAAAAACTTGCTTACTGGTAATTACCGTTTTCCAGAACCAACAACTCATAACATGTTCAAGATACATGACGTAAGTGATAGTGGAGAACCGAAAATTCTAATTGGCCAATTTAGAACGCACTTTTCACGGTTTGATATGGAAGGAGTAAAAAACAATGAATCTTAAAAATGGCCTCGTTTATTTGAACACGCATGACATTGAACAAAACGTCGCTGTAGAAAAAGTTATTTTGTCGGCGTTAGAAAAAGGAGAAGTCGTTTAACATCTTGGAAACGAGAAGATGAGAAACGATTTAAAACAAATATGTTTCCAATCTCATGGAATCTTCTGAGAGGAAATATTATTTTGGTAAACAAAGACGTGTTAAAAGGGATATTATTTGAAATAATCTGAGAACATTAATTACAAAACACAGCCACAGATATTTTATCGTTACAAGAAACTGTGGTAGTGGGACATTGTATGATTGCATACCATGAGAAGATTATTTGGTACCTCCCACCTATGTCTAGTCATTGCTTCAACGTTTTTTTCGTCTAGATTTTTTTTTAAAGTCATTAAATAAATATAATATTCTGACAAAACTCCATTTTCGCTGTACCTCAACATCATCAAAATTTCAATTCTCTCTTTGCTCAGAGTTATTATGACTATTATTTTTACAGTGGACCCAAACCAGTTTTCGGCATATAAAAAGATGCAGTACCGGAGTGTCCATATTGGCGGATTAAGACAAAAGATCATATGTACTGGTAAGGTAAAAAAGTGAAATTTTTTCTTAAATGTTTTATTTTTTCACAAGGTATATCAAGAACATTGTGTCATACTGGTTATAAGGGTATAAGGGTTTAAACTTTGACTTTTAAACAACGTTACGTTCATAAATAATAATTTTAATATAAAAACTCATCAGTATAACTAGAGCTACTTCTTACAAATCCAAATCAGAATCGGAACCAAAAGATGAACTGTCGCAACCAATATTTGCAATGAGTGGCTCGATCATTTCTTCAGTAATATTGTCAAACTTCCACATTTTTTCTTCTGCACGTTTTTACTGCCTTTTCCCAGTTTTCAGGCTACACATTATTCACAGCCTCCAAAAACAACTGTTTAATATCACTCATTTTAAAAGAATCATTTTTTCATGAAACTTCTCCCATTATCTGTGCCCATACCAGTCTAATCGGGTTTAGTTCGCAATGATATGGTGGTGATCTAATCACTGTCATCCCACGATTTTTTGCAGTTTCATATTTTTTTAATTTCTTTTTATGAAGGGAACACAAAGAATACAGATCTTTCCTCACAGAACCGGGATGAAACTTGATATTCTTTGAATTTAGCCAATTCTGTAAATCTTTTTTTAACCACTTGGTTGTGGGCAATTTTTCTAAAAGTCTCGAGTGATAACTTGCATTATCCATTACTATTATACAGTTCTGAGGAAAAAGATCTATCATTTGTTCGAACCATTCATCAAAGACATCAGCATCCATGCCCTCATGGTAGTCACCGGTACGAGTAGATTCAAAAGTCAATAAACCACCTCTAACAAAACCGTTTGAACAGCCAATGTGTACTATTATCAGTTTGCGCCCCTTTCCTGATGGTGGATTAAAACCAGTAGATAAATTATTCAAAGAAGCCTGTCTTCGTCTTGTAACAGTTTCATTTTGCCAATAGTTATTAATTTGATCCATGTTCCATCTGAATAAAATATATTTCTTTGGTTTCTCATTTTTTTTATAGTCCTTAGGTATCGCTTCTTTCTATTAAAATAGACTCTCTGGAATGCTTTTTCCAGCGAAAACCTATTTCTTTTAAGAGTTTCCATAGTGTGCTTCATTTCAGGGTAATCCTTATCATCTCGAATCGTGGCAAAAGCTTTGTCTACTGTCGGAAATTCTTTTATAAAGAAGAACGCATGCACTTTCCTTCGAAGTCTTTCTTTCAAATGATTTTGTATTTGAAATTTTGGTTTTCCTGGAGCTTTACGTGCTGTTTAAAACAACTCGCCACATTTCTCTTCTTTAATAACTCTGTAAATCGTAGATTTCCCAACACCAACCGTATTACTAACTAATTCCAATGTGTCATCAACACTTTTACATAAATGTTTGTCTGTGAATTATTTAAAACAAATAAATATTAATGTTTTTTCATTAACTGTTAAAGGACCGATTTTTCGGCGTTTACACGGCCCTTCCAAATTTTATATAATCACACTAAAATTCACAATAGACTGCAACTAAACGACTTTTAGTGAACTGTTAAGAAAACACAACTTGGTTCTCCTTACTAAATGGAAAAACCTACAAGCGCATTTTCGGTGAAATTTGTTGGGAAGGTATTTTGTCTACTTATACTTCGATTACTGTAACAAATTCTTGGAATGAAAATAAAACAAAATTTCAAGCCTTTATTGGCAAATAGGTACTTATTAAAAATAATCCTATGGTACGCTATGTAATGTAATCTTCAATACACAGGGCTTTTGCCCTGTCCAAACCTTTTTCTATTGTTCTGTACAGCTTATGGTTATAAAAGACCAATAAAAGACTGAAAACTTAGCTCAGATACATTTATGAAAATGTTAGGAAACATTTAGATTATTCTGTAATAATATTGAAAATCACATTTTGCATTGGAAATCAGGTTTTATTACCCTCTCGTACATAAAAATAGACTATAACTCATCGGAGAAATATACTGCTGGGACTAGAGCGCCCAAGAGAGGATTTCTCCAAAAAAGTCTTATCACTGATAAGGACAAGTAGCACAAAAAGCGTAAAGGCTGTCGAGCCGAGGAATTTGTAGCACTGCTAAATCTTTGGAACCAGTGAATGATTCTAGATAGTTTATAGTGACTACAATTTTTTTTTCAAATTCAATATGAATACTGTTAAACAGTTTCTAATGTTAAGTTACCTGTATGAAAAACATGATGAAAAACTATAAACTATTATTTACTTAATTTCTTGTGGTCATAGAAAAAATCTGTTGTGTAATTCGAACGGAAATCGCTTTACCGCTTCCGATAAAGTGACTTTATATCTCAAGCGGCAAAGAATCACTTTCCGCTCTTAATACACAAATTGTTATTTCGTGCTAGGCATAACTAAACATTCTCATATTTTCTCACCATCTACATGTTCAGTTGAAGAAATTACGCAAACAAAATTTGCGAAATAATAAGGTGCATGAAACCATTTCTTGATGTAGTTGTTAAGAAACATTGTCTAACCTATCGAATAATGCAGTTAATACGTATGTCTATTTTAATGATGGTGCAATACAAACGGTTCAATTAAATTGTCGTTAAGCAGTCCACACCACAGATTAAGTGGAAACTGATGTTAGGAACGTGATTGTCTAATTATACGGGAATTAAAACCACTCCAATACTGCTTATTGTAGTTATTATAATTTTTTGGATAAGTGTACGATAGTTTTTGTGAAAATGGAAAATATTGTTGTTCCTGCTTGTTGAATCGTCGTCGTTTTTATGCTGGTGGTTGTTTATAACTGACTGCTTCACAATTATTCTTCGAGACTGTGAAGTAATTTGTAAATTTCCCAAACCTCCCACGATTTTAAGATTTTTATTTATATAATGTTTATTTTTGGGGTGAACATTCACTGAGAACTAAAATTTCTAATAAGTCCTCGAAGTTCCTCGAAGAAATGTGAGAATATTCAATTTAAACATTTCCTCCTCATCCATCCAGTAGTATCCCAGCTATTGCCTCCTTGAATTCTGTAGTGTCCTGCATTTAGCAGGTATGTGAATGGAGGATTCTTTTTTCTTACTTTTCACAAAATCTATCATATTATTCGCTCCACACTAGTTTATCTTTTTGAGGCTGCAGTGTCCTGTCAGGACACCTTCCAGCGACTCATTCGATATTTGATATTTGACAATATACAAAACTTCATTTATACATTAGTGAATGCTTTTACTGAATCACTGAAGGTTTCAGTGATTCAGCATTTTTCAGTAAATGTGACCACAACGCTTAAATTGAATGTTTACGTTTGTTGACAGATGTTTGTTTTGATTTTATCCAAACATTTTATGGCTGTTGTGTTCAACTGTGCTAGATATCGTGAAGAAATTTGAAACTAAATATCTTAAGATTATTCTATTTTTTTTGTTAAATTATATTTTTATATAGTATGCAAAAAAAACTGTATAAGTAGTGGTGTTAACAATTTATCATTTCACAAGTGATCAGCAAGTTCTGAACAGTTCTGCAGTTCTAATACTACCAGAGTCGTATCATTTGATACATAAATACCATTTAACCATTTTAATAAGAATACAATAAGTTCTGTATGTATTGTTGCATTGTTACTGTTAATTTAAGAAGATATTCAGGTTCCTCGAGATGCGC
Organism: Lochmaea crataegi; assembly: GCA_947563755.1. Lineage (NCBI taxonomy): Eukaryota > Metazoa > Arthropoda > Insecta > Coleoptera > Chrysomelidae > Lochmaea > Lochmaea crataegi. The sequence goes on from OX387426.1 coordinate 25,738,524, forward strand.
AATTCAACTTCAGCGACAGAAAAATATCCCTGTGAAAGATAATATTTCAAGGGAAGCTAGACTATACTCTAGTCCTTTTATTTCAAATGAAATGATGGCTGCAACAGGTGGAAAAATGTGTTTCAGAGCAGGAGCAGAGCCTGTATCCAATCTGGTCGACGGCAACTGAATTTTATTACTCGAGTAAGATATAAATCTGTCAATTTAAACCCTTCCCCACACAGCACGGCACTGTTGTTGGAGGCTGTGAACTTTGCGGTGTGTATTGCTTTCCTTGTTTTGGAATGAAAGAATCGACTTAGATGTTGGTTACAAAGTGTTTTGTCAGTACACGAATATCGGGTAATTCATCTAGTCTCTTTCATGATCGGAGTGACTGAGAGCCAGTCTAACTGGGACACTCTATATATTTGTTCACTTCAAGCTGATTATTTCGAACAGTATATATCATAGATCAATGTAAGTGACTCCTTTTGCTATTTTAATGAACATATTTTAAATAAGGCAATTATGAAATAGAAAGACCATTCTAATGTGTATCCAATTCAACAAAATCCTATTACTGGTATATGTATATGTCTAAAAAGCCATTTGTTGCCTTGTCTTCGGAATAACGATATTATTATAATTAGAAATACTCCCCTTCCGATTCTCTATAACTACAAAAAGCAGTTCGTTATTTCATGAAAATACCGGAAAATTATTTTCGGCAAAGCTAGTAGTCAAAGAGGCGTGCTGTTTCATTAAAATCTTCATTAGTTTCCTCTCTGAGCATTTAAAAGGACATATAATGCCAAGTTCGAATAAAGGAAGTGACAGTTTTGCACATGGAAAATAGCTTGCTAGGAAAATGGAAGTAGTTAGATGTACTTTGACAATGAGATACAATATAAACGGATGAGCGGAACAAAGAAAATAATGGGAAACCAATTTATAACGTGTCGAAAATTACCATAATATAATTATCTACAATAATTATAAATAACTCAATATAATTTAAATTTTTTGTATAAACTAAAGGTTGGGAAACAATTATGGATATCACAGCTGGAAAGTCAATATGGATTAAATGATTATTAAAGAATAGTTATTTACGTAACAAGTTCTGGAAGTGATATTTTACGGGATGAGTAGGAACTCTGCGTCCTGTAAAATAACTTTCTGATCGGGTTACGTACAATATTTTCTTTTGAATTTTGTTTCTTACAGAATTTACTTCGTATCTATCTGCTACATTGGTCGATTTCCGTCAACTGTGTCTCTTCAAGTTCGTTATACTACCACCACTTTTAGCGAGTGAAGTGCTTGAGCTCCTACGTGAACAGTGACAAGTGTATTCTTGGGGTATATCCTCTGGACGCCATAGTGCAGTGTTGTCAAAGCTACTCATCATTGGATTTTTGTTCGTTTGCCGCCTGTTTGTAATGTTATTGTTGCCATTTGTGTGTTGTATTTTCAATATTGTTCAAAAACTGAAGAACAGCAATGAAGCATATCTCAAATTTGATTGACTTTTGTTTTGTCATACACGGAACCAAAGGTATACGGATTTACTATAATAGAACCTATATGATTGGTCGGCTCAAGGTCGATAGGCGTGTAGGGGCTAGTAAGTAACACTGCATTACACCAATGAGAGCAGCCTTTACAAATGACGCGTAAAATTGTATGTTTGAAATGAAAATTATGTAATTCATTGCATTATTCATATTATAAAACAAATAAAAATATATAATTACTACTGTAAGACAATTTTTTTTCTCACCCTGTTATTCTTAAAATAGTTTTCGTTTCAAGTAAAATAAATTAAATCATGGGTACACCCTAATATTTCAGAAATGCATTTCTCGACAATTATCTGAAATAGATAAGTAAAATATCATGATGTCACGTAGCCTTCGAGGCCACGAAGGGGAAAGAAAGGTTTTAAGAACGATTTGGGTTTTAGTTGCTAGAAGATAACTAAAGTGTTCACTTGAGCCAGATAAATTTAAATATATAAAATATAGTGTGTATTGTGGTGCATATCAGGAATTAAATAGGTGAGTCTACCTCACAGAGTAATTCATTTTTGCCTGTTATTTGATATTTGAATTTAAAAGATATTTTATCACATAGGGTATGTATATTTGTAATTATTTTTAATAATAACTTTGTTTAAAGTTCTTTAATATTCAACGTTATCAAGAACATTAATTTATTGTTGCATTTCCTATTCATCCAATCCTACTGTACTGTGGAGAGTTTGTGCCACTTGCAGTTTAACTCACATACCTATACTGTATTGTGGAGAGTTTGCGCCACTTGCGGTTTGTCCATTCCTGATACAGGGTGACCTCTCACGTCACCTATATCTCCTTCCACCCCCCTGTATTGTGGAGAGCTTGAGCCACTTGCAGTGTAACCTTATTTAGCTGTACTGTGGAGAGTTTGTGCCACTTGCAGTTTAACTCACATACCTATACTGTACTGTGGAGAGTTTGCGCCACTTGCGGTTTGTCCATTCCTGATACAGGGTGACTTCTCACGTCACCTATATCTCCTTCCACCCCCCTGTATTGTGGAGAGCTTGAGCCACTTGCAGTGTAACCTTATTTAGCTGTACTGTGGAGAGTTTGTGCCACTTGCAGTGTATTATTATTTTGCTGTACTGTGGAGAGTTTGTGCCACTTGCAGTGTATTATTATTTTGCTGTACTGTGGAGAGTTTGTGCCACTTGCAGTGTATTATTATTTTGCTGTACTGTGGAGAGTTTGTGCCACTTACAGTAGTTATAATATTGTTTGTGGAGAGTTTGTGCCACATATTCCTTATATGCATTGGGGAGAGTTTGCGCCCCTTGCACCTTTCCTAATAACCCTAAATATTTACTATTAGGCACTTATTTTTGATCAAGTGAAGTTTTAACTTTACTCTAGTACTGATATGCATAATCACAGTTCAAACACATAAGATGCACCTTGTATATTATTAATACTTTCATTAATTTTGGGGATTTCAACTATACTAATCGTTAGTTAAATAATTAATCATTATTTATGGCAAATTGAATACTCAGAGTGTTTTTCTATCTAATTCCAGGTACGTCATCTCGGTTGTTCAACCTACTTGGACCAGGTCCATAGTGACTGTTCAATTAAATCCAGGCATCACGTCCAGTGTCTTGTAAATAGTTATTTTCAACATTTAGATTTGTTTTATTATCTATATTATAAAAAAAAATATAATGTAAGTACACAGTAAGTAATTAAAAGTTAAATTCTAATTAAATATATCAATCTTTACAAATCACTCATTCTCCTCAAGTCAAGTTTTTCCCTCATTACACTACATATAGTAGTTTTTAGACATGAACATCACGATTATACTGTTTTTGTAAATTAGTGGTCTTTCCCATTGTGACGGCAATTTTTCCAAAAGTGTGAATACCAATAGATTGTATGGTACATTTTCCGTTTTTATAATAAACAAATAATCCACGATGTGATATGTTTGCTTGACGTGATAATAAATATTTTCCGTATTAAGAAATATCATTTTCCACAATGACAACAAAGGTTCTTTTCATATCCGTTTCTATATCATCCAAACTCATTCTACGAATCTCTTCGCGACGACTAATTATTATTATTGCAACCTGTGATAAATAAAAAATAAATCACAAGAAAGAAACGGAATTAGATTTAATTATATGACCTTCGTCACCAAGTAGATATAATTTCAAGCTACTGATTAGAAGTGATGTAATATTCCTTATTATTTTTGTTATTAATATCAATTTCAGATTGTTCCATTAAATTTACAAGAATCATTTGTTCATTTATAATATGCACATTTTCCTCATTACTCCATTCTTGAAATAAATTGTAGACCAAATTCATACCTCTCACTTGACTTTACCGGCAATAATTCATAAGTAACCAATCCAAAATCGTCCCGAAAGTAACAAGAATCGTCCAGAAAGTAATGAAATTGTTTCGAAAATGAAAAAAATCACTAAAATAGTTATTTGTATGCCAAGGACTGAAAGTGCTACTTTGTTGGACGAGTCTGAAAATTGCGAGACGAGCGAAGCGAGGCGAGCAGTAGACGAGTCCAACAAAGTAGTATTTCAGCCGCGGCGTACACAACATTTTTTAGACGACGCATAAGATCCAAAACTTTTTCAATTACCTACACTGAGGAAAGAAAATAAATAATAGAGAATTTGCTTTTTTCGGTGAGATCAGGTGGCGTGGTTTCGAGTAACTCTTCAACGCTGATGTTTTCTTTTTCATCATCATTCATTGTTATCCATTAATTTAGACAAAACTTCGGATAAAACAAATAATTTCAGAAAATTAAAAATTTAAGGTTATGCAAAATCATCGAAGTGAAACTGTCAACTGTCAACATTGAAGTGGCTGGAGTCACATTTAAGGAAGTTAAAGTTGTCTACTCCAGAGCGTCCCGAAAGTGTTTTGCAGTACGGAACTGTCACTTTCACTACATGGAACACTCAAAACGCAACTTCAGGTATGTAAATGAATACAGAACGAGCAACTTTCAGATGGCGTCGTCTAAAATAGTTACTTCTGGTACTATTCGTGTAAAGTGGTACTTTAGATTCAATAAATTTCATTTTCGGGGGTATAAGCTTGATTGATTCAAAAATATTTTTTCTACAGTCGCGCGTAAAATGACTAATTTCTATATTCAAATGAAATCGTTAAGTCGAAAAATGCCGAGGATTGTTACTTTACGCTCTAGAGCAAAAAAGGAATCTTTTTCGCTCGCTTATTTAATCAAACCACGCCCGCCGAATTAACTCAATTGGTGAATATTCAACCATTTATCAGATTAAAAATCAAATAAAATTATATGAAAATTGTCAAAAATTTAGAAATATAGTCAAAAATGGTCAATAATTGTCAATTATTGTCAATTATTGTCAAAAACTGTTAAAAATGGACAATTTTTACCAAAACTTGTCAATAATTGTTAAAATTTTGAAAACTGGTCGATAATTGTCAAAAATTTTACATTTCTTTTGAAAAATGGTCAAAAGTTTACAAAAATTGTCAATAATGTCAAAAATGGTCGATAATTGTCAAAAACTTGAAAAAAAAATTGAAAAAGGGTTAAACATTTTCAAAAATTGTCAAAAATGGTCAATTGTCAAAAATTTGAAAAATGGTAAAAATTTTTCAAAAATGGTCAATAATTGTCAATTATTTTTAAAAACTGTCAAAAATGGAAAATTATTATCAAAATTGGTCGATAATTGTCAAAAATTGTTAAAATTTTGAAAAATGGTCGATAATTGTCATAACTATCAAAAATTATAATTTTGAAAAATGGTCGAAAATTTTGAAAAATAGTTGATAATTGTCAAAAATTTTGAAATATGATCAAAAATGGTTAATAATTGTCAAAAATGGTCAAAAATTTGGAAAAATGGTCCATAATTGTCGACAATTGTCAATAATTATCAAAAATGGTTTAAAATTTTGAAAAATGGTCAAAAATGGTCAAAAACTATCAAAAATGGTTAAAAATTGTCAATTATTGTTAAAAACTGTTAAAAATGGACAATTATTGTCAAAAATGGTTAAAAATTGTCATAATTTTGAAAAATGGTCACCAATTTAGAAAAACAGTCAAAATGGTCAATAATTGTCAAAAATGGTTGATAATTGTTAAAATTTTGGAAAATGGTCAATCATTGTTAAAATTTTGAAAAATGGTCAATAATTGTCAAAATTTTGAGAAATGGTCAATAATCGTCAACAGTTGTCAAAATTTTGAAAAATAGTCAATAAATAATACGAGCCGTTTCCGAAAATCGATTTAAACACGTAATTTATGGAATGGATTTACTAAAAATCGATTAATATTACTATTAAAATCGATGATAAGAAAATAATAATCGATTTGAATAAAAATCGATTATTTTTCAACATCCTCAGTCAGTAGATCTTTTTTAGGGTTAATCATGATGAATAGCGAAAATGACGATTATTCTAGCACTCCTATTATAACCTAAGATAATATAAAAAACTGTTTCAATTATAAAAAGGGTGACTGTAGAAAAAATGATGTGTTTTTCGAGCGTAAAGTAAAATTGCCGCTTTCGAAAGATCGCCGCGCTCCACTCCGCGTCGCGCGGCAACATTCTTTCTCATGCGGCAATCTGTTACTTTACACTCTAAATACACAAATAACTATTAAATAAAAACGACTTTTAGAAATGGCTGCGTTCCGAAACATTAGTCAGTCATTGAAAATACTTAATATCGCATTATATTGATACTAAGGTATTAATATACTTAGAGCTAATAAAAAAGTTCCATTAGGAAAAGTCCGGGATAGATGGCCATAGTTTTTGGAACGGTTCAAAACGCTTACAAAATGTTTTTTCTGCAGAATATTTATTGCTAAAGTAAAGACATATTAGTACTAGTATAACATAATTTGGTCAATTCTAATGAAAAACAAGTTATAAACTTTAAAAAAGAAAAATTTGAAAATGAGTGGAATGGCCATCTCGCCCTTTCCTTCCGGGAGTGATGGCCATGAAAAAATTTATTAGGTATGCTCACTGCTCAAGTGTTTTTTGCCTTTTTTGTCAAGTTTTCCACACGTTTGACAGAAGTCGCTGTAAGACGTGCAGTCTTCGTTTAATCACATGCTACAGTGTATGCATTTAATCCAGTCTACCTTCCTTTTTGTCTATGTATAGTATTCCCCACACCCGACGCTCAAATTGTCACCAAAATCCTCGGTTTCAATTTCGTCACTTTCTAAAATTACTTCTTCATCTTCTTCACTGCTTGAAAACTCCTTTTTTCTTCTCTTTATTGTCTTGAATACCTTTTTATCTTTCTTTGCAGAAGGAGAAGTTAAAATAGTCGTTGCTTACTTAGCTCGTTTTCTAACTGCATTTATTTTTTCTGGAGCAGATGCCGACAAGCCGGACAATATTTTAGAGGGAGTTATTTTGTTATCTATGATTTTAGAAGTTGATGGCTGTGCTTCCAAGTTACCGTTTGGTTGGTTTGTAATCTCTATCGGTGTTTGAGGCGATAAGTTTACAGTTTATGCCTGAGAGGTTTTTTCAACACAAAATCGTAATCCGGTATAATATTGCGATTGAAAGGCAGAGAATTCCCGTCGCTTCAAAGCCAGACCAACCATTTTGTACAGTAGCCGCCTTTCCCCAACTTACACTCAGAAGCTCACCAAATTGGTATCTGGTGATACGCTGTCCAGCTTGATTTCTGAAACATGTTGAATTTAATAGAGGCTCGACGAATAGAACTATTTCCATCAACAATACTTTTGATTGCCTGTGACAGATCGTCTTGTGACCACGTACCACGTGTTTGCATAGATTTTCTTATGTACTTGTTTGGCATCTGCAAATAAATAATAAAATCATATTTTTTTTAAGTGCCAGTTCCAAAAATCCAACATTCATTTAGAGGGAAACTATGGCCATCTTTTCCCGAAAAAAGCGGGCTACCTCTCCCGATTGTCCGATAGAGATGGCCATAGCGAGTTTCAATACCACGTTTTGACTAGAAACTTGATTTGAGGTTATGTAGGACACCGCAGCATCGCAATAGCCAATTCCGTTCATTAAATTTTGAAGACAAAATAGAAAATTATAAAATTGAATTTTAAGAATATTCCCCGAAGTGGAATTACATAAAATTTGATTACTCACCTTATCTGCGATTTTTGACTAAGTGGACAACACAACACGCACACTACAGCTCACTTTGTCGACAAACGACATAAAATACCGTACTATGGTCATCTCTCCCCTATGGCCATCTATCCCGGACTTACCCTGATTATATTTTAATTAGAAAATATTTGTACTTCGATAGTATATTATTTTTATAGCATTTCAGTGAAACCAACGAAAGGTTATTCCATAGATCTATTGAACCGTGTGAATATAATTGTTTCTCTTGAACACCCCAGTTATACCTGATGTTGCTGCTAGAGTCAAGTTGAAGAAGCCTATTATAGCAGATTGTAGGAAGCCTAGAGCAGTCCATTGACAGAAGTTTCTATATCCAGTTACGTCATTGTTTGAAAACTAAAAATTCCAATTTCATTGTACCGGTTCCTAATCTAATGTGAAAATTAGGTGTATATTTTGGTAAAAGTAATAATCGTTCGAAAAATCCCTCTTGTTCTCTCTCCATAATATTTAAGTATCTAAAGCACAAGACAGAAGCAACCGATAGTAATGAGTTAAATGTTACAAAACTATAGACTTCCATTCTTGCCTCCTTCCGGTAGGAAAGCATCAACACTCGGGCCGCCGCGCTAAGCGAAGTTGTTGCTTTCCGGCTCCTTCGAACAGAAAAATAGTATACACACCTCGGCCAGTAAATAAGAAAGCCTCAGATCACATGTTTGTCGACCTCAGCTTCGCTTCTACCAACAATTACATGTGATCTGAGACATTTCTTAATTTACTGGCCTAGGTCTGTAATATACTATTTTCCACTCTCTTACTAGTAAATTGCATATTACGTACTATGACACGTAATGACTAGCACGCAATAAAAAAAATTACGCTTCAGTTCTATAAATATGTCTAATATATCATATAAGCCTTGTAAGTCAGTTGGTCGAGTTACCATGGGAACGAACTAATAGACGTTATTTCAACTTAACTGAACAAATTAAATAGTTGGAACATACAGGGTGGCCCACCGTATACGCTTTGATTTTTTACATCTAATTGGCAGATGTTATCAAAAAATGTTTGGAATAAAAAATATGTAGTTTAATAATGGCCACATTTTAAAAATAATATGTACTATACAGGCTATCTGTAAAACAGTGGGAGGTATAAAAGTTAAATTTTTTGAATAATAACTGATATTAAATTGAAATGACAACACAGCTGGCAATAAATTGTCAATACATTACGTACTTATATATAATGAACTAATTCTATATTATTTACAACTAACTACTTAACCCAAATTTAGTTCAGTATAACTATCGTCTTTATTTATTAGTCTCAAATATGATTTTACCAGCCAAATATTTCAGTTGTGAAATGATCATACTATCAGGCATTATCTTTTCGCTTTCCAAAGAAACGAGTACGATACTGTGCTGTTGTTATCGGATTAACCACTACCTGCTGTGGGTTTTGGTCTTAAATCAATCATATTGGCATACGTCAAAACGAAATATAATATTTCAAATTTTTTAGAGGGGTGTTCGTAATTTCGCCAAAGAAGGTCATAAACTCATTTTATTATAGGAAATTTCGCCAAGAAACCTTCTCAGGTATACAATTCAACATGTAATCTGGCCATAACTCACCCTCTTCTGATTATTTAAGGTAATTCTGTTTTATACCCTAAGGATACATAACTCCGTTGTTGTCGCAAACTTCTTGTTACTTTGCTATTGGCATTTAAAGTTGCAGTTTTTCTATTTACGCGGCCATTTTCCCAACGCTGTAAACCTTCTTCAATCAATTTCCTTGCCCTTCTCGATTAATTAACCAATGATTTGTTAAGGGTAATAATAATCGCATTAAACCATGATATTCACAACCCCAAATAAAGAGTGATAAAATTCTACCTGAAAAGTGTTTACCTCTAGGATTATGATCATAAAAATCGACAAGTGATAAACTAATTTATTTTTGGCGAAAATTCCTTTTCTTTTCCAGAGACATCCATTTCTGACTCACACAGAATCACTAAGTCATCGACATACATTAATGAAAGAAGATCCGATTTACTGTCTATGCTCACCAATCTAACACCCTTCGATTTAAAGCTGATTATCTTCCATTTCGAGGTTAACTTCTTAAATGACTATTGCTCAAGTATAAAAGGTAGATTGAATTGCCACACGGATATTTCACCCATATTGTGAAAACATGTTGAAGCAATGTGTCCTCTTCAGTATGTGGTTGTAGCTTTGAAATAATAATGGTGGAAAACAAATCCATAAAATACTATTATTGTTATCGTAAATTCTCTTTGGAGTGTATAATTCACACCTGCTTTTGGTTTAGTGAACATTTCATTCTTACGTATCGGTATGAAAATCGTTCACACATGAAATTTAAGCAGAACTCATTAATCGCTTTTTCGTCAACTAATCGTCCATTAAACGCTATATCCTTTAGAAAAAGCCATTCCATTTCATCCTCATATCCTTTTGAATATGAGTCCCAGGAAACTGATGAAGTTTTTAATTAAACAGTTTGCCTCTTTGACCTCGCCTCTTGTGCCGAAATAATTTCCCGATATTTTCGTGAAATGATGAAATCGTTTGTGTAATGGTAGATTAATCCCATTATCTGTAGAAAAGATCTTTTTTCAGTTTCAAAATGTTGATATTAAGAGGGTTTCATTAGAAGAAGCATTATTATCACTTTTAATTTGTTCTCAAAATTCGATTTAAAAATGTTTGTAAGACAGAAGAAACATTCCTTCGAAAGTTGATTCTATATAGCTGAATTATGAATTCCCAAACTCTCTAACTACCTATATGAATAATATTGTTGAGTTATTATTATCACAGAATACACCAACTAACAAGGAGCGAAGCCCGACACATTTTCTTTGATGTTTTGGCAACCAAAATTTATGACCTTGACAGACCTACGTTGACAGATAACTTAGTATAGTTTGGCAAGTCTATCTGAAGCCACGGGGCATCCGTAAGGGGGGAGAAAACATGGCCGATATCTGTCATAAACGTACCAATAGCGTACGGTACCCATTTTATGAAAGTATTAAAAATAATAATTATTATTATATAAAGAAACTGATTTATGCTTTGCTTTAAAGGTAAGGTATTTTTCAAAACACGGTACCTATTTGTTAAAAATCGTACTTGAATTCAATATGGATACGAAATAATAAGATACCAAGTAAAACTGAAAATACGAATGAAAATATTGACATTATAAACGCCACTGGTTAATCAATGTCAATCAATTGACGAAGTGAGAGGGAAGAACACATGCACGCGCTTGCCAATAGGACGTCAGGTGGTAACCTAGCAACGGAGTTTTGATAAATATTCACCAATTGAGTTAGTAGGAGGGCGTGGCAATTTTGATTTTCACATGACGTTGCCGGCTTGAAGGAAGCCCATAACATATTTGGAAAAGTGTTAGTTAAATGTGGCAATATCAAATGTTTTCGACCGCATTCCTTTCACAGCTTCAGTTATGTTTGCCAAACTATAAATGCACTGAGAAAAATGATAAAAATTTCAAATATTGGCGATATAGTTCGTCGACAAAGTGAAGTGTGACAAGTATCTTATTATAAAAATGGCGATTTTCAAACATGCTCATACAAAAAATGATAGGAAGCTTCGCTTCTTGTTAAGTGGTGTATTATTTGTTATTATTGTCCACTTAATACTGATAAATAATACCTAAGAGGTCTCAGTTGATAATCAGATTCACCCTATTCTTTTTTTAATAATGTACACACAAATTGATTCATAAATATCTGAATTTCACTCAAGCTTATTCAAAACCCTCAAACATTTTTACATGCGCAGAACTAACTAGCTATGTTCTCTAATCCATTTTTTTTTACTATTGAGTTTTCTTATTTCTTGTTCTATCTGCTCATCGAATATAATGTCAGGTCAAACTAGAAAAAGGTGCAAACGTTAATGGAAAATGGATAGAGGATAATCTGGGTTTTCCAAAAACGTGAAATCTTTGCAAAAATCTCAGTTTTTCGCATTAATCTCGCTTCCTATTATTGGTGCTAAAATAAAAAGTTTTAGACAAAAAATGTTCGTCGAAAGTCTTTGCATCGATAGATGTAGTTCAAAATGAAAAAAATTTGTACATGCAAAAGTTGTCGATGTTAAATTTTCCAAAGAACATTTTTTGTCTTAATTTTTTCTTTATGGCCAATAATAAGGAGCTAGATAAACGTGAAAATGTGGAAAAAAACTGATTTTTGCATAGATTCTGGATGTCTTTGCAAAACCCAGACTAGCTAATACCATGTGCGTGAAACTCCTCTTTAAAACACTTTCTTAAGGTCATTGAACGACCTTTATCGCTTTTCCATTGTTTTTTGCAGCTCCTATGTATTCCTGAATAGTTTGACCTAATTATACATATAAGCAACCCATAGTATTGAAATCTACAACTTCTCAAATTAATTCTCCAATGATCTATTGTATATTCACCCAAAGGTGAGCTCTTCATCTCAAATATGGTTGTCCAGCTTCCAGTTCCCCAATATCCAATTACAAGTGAATTAGTAGGAAATTTGAAGAGGCTGGTTTCCACTAACAGTTGTTCAGTGTCAAGCATCGCCAACGGTTCCAGCATTCCCAACTACATTTTATAATGATAAAAAGTACTCTTACATTCTGTAATAGTAATTTATGCAACAAGTGCATAAAGTGGTACTTTTTTCACGAATGGAAAACAGGCGAGTGCAGAATTTCCATGAGTGGAGAAAAGGCACTTTATGCATACGTTGCATACAAAAATTTTTCTACAATAAAATCGAAATACTAATTTGGAATATTTTAATTAAACCCCTTCAGTAAATTACAACTTATGAATGCATAATGACTGAATTGGAAAATGTACACAATAATATTGAAAAAAATTCACAACTATATTATGTATTTTAGTTTTATTTCGCAATGTGAATATTGAAAACGCAATTGGTTGGTTGACAAATGTGAATTTTTCATCCAGTCACGTTTGTTTCTGTTTGATTCATGGATAAAGCTTCATTTACATTGTAAGCCAGGATCCGCAGGAGCACCTATAGGGGTAAAAGTCAAAAAATGGGCTGGAGTGAGTGGAAGGAGATCATTAGGATCGGAGAAGCGGCCGAGAGTTTAAAATAGCCTCAGACGTCAAAAAATATTAGTTCAATACTATTAAACGCTTTACAAAATTAGAAAAATAAATTTCCAAAGAGCAGACCGCCCACTAAGAAGCAACAACTACTTCTCGGGCTATATGCCCCGACAGACATTGAATTACACTTCTAAAGTAAACGGGGTTGGTAAATCTGTTAAGATAGAACCAACCATTCTGGTTTGCGATTAGAAGGAATAACGTCACTTGTTGTTGGTTCTATCTTAACAGATATACCAGCCCCGTTTACTTTGGAAGTGTAATTCAATGTCTGTCGGGCCTTAAAACCCAATGAAGTAGTTGTTGCTTCTTAGTGGACGGTTTTCTCTTTGGAAATGTATTTTTCTAATTTTGTAAAGCGTTTAATAGTATTGAACTATTATTTTTTGACGCCTATAGATCACGCTTTACTAATATGGCAATTATTTACAGGTAACTGTAATTAAGTAAATACCTACGAAACCGAAATGGTTTTTTGTCGATATAGAATTTTGGTTTGTGATTAGATGTGGAGATGTCGCTGATATCGCACTCTTAGCATTTCCTTTACTGAGGCTAATCTATTGGTGTGGTATCAACGTGGTCTCTAGTCCAGGATTATGCTGTCAGAGCTTCTGGACGAATAGCATCTACCTTGTGCTGATGAGGCGCAAAAACGCTGAAACCGGTCTACAAGTGATGTTATTCCTTCTAATCGCAAACCAGAATGGTTGGTTCTATCTTAACAGATATACCAATCCCGTTTACTTTAGAAGTGTAATTCAATGTCTTTCGGGGCATATAGCCCGAGAAGTAGTTGTTGCTTCTTAGTGGACGGTCTGCTCTTTGGAAATTTGTTTTTCTAATTTTGTAAAGCGTTTAAAATAGTATTGAACTATTATATTTTTTGACGTCTATAGATCACGCTTTACTAATATGACAATTATTTACAGGTAACTGTAGTTAAGTAAATAAAATAGCCTCAATTTGCACCAGGACATTATAAAATTCCTCGTTTGTAAGGATCTGGAAAGGTGAGTTTTAACCGATTTTGCCTGCTTCCCACAGGCCTCCGAAGTTGGGTGATGAGAGAAGATTGAAATGCCACTTAATGCGTTCCTTTTCAGTAGCACTTCTCATAGCATTGTCCAACTGTTTACGAGCTCCAACAAAATTGGTTCCACAATCACTGTATATATTATGGACAAACCCTCTACGAGATATAAAGCGACTAAGAGCAGCTATAAAAGCATATTTGGAAATGTCGGAAGCCAGTTCTAGATGAGCAGCCTTAGTGGCCATACAAACAAATAAAGAAATATAAGCCTTGTGGGTTTTTGCAACGGCCAAGAGTAATATAAAAAGGATTTTTTTAAGATGAGCAACCCGGGTTTTGCTACATACCAACTGTGTATCAATGCAATTATGCTCGTCTTAAGACCGTAAGTGAATAACAGCAGCGTATGCCTTCTCAGAGGCATCACAGAAGCCATGAAGATCATAGACACAATTATGAAGAGAAGTTATGCGCCGAGGAGTATTGTTTGAAACCTTTGTTAACTCATTGATACCGTTGGGTGTAGGTAAATAATTAATATTGTTGATGGGTCCAGCTGTAGAGTGAGAAGCTCGAGGAGTGGCTGCAGGATCTTCTGTTTTCTGTTTTTTAGCTGGATGTTCTGAGGCGTCAATTCTAAGGGTGTTTATGATGTATGAATGAATGAATGAATATTGCTCATAATCCACTTGCAGATAAGGCTTAATTGAGTTGGCTGAACTGTGGCCAGTAATTTTAATTAGTTGTTGTTCATCTAACCCTCCTTCAGCCAGGTTACTGACTGCTGTCGACCACATATAGTGGTTTGTTATTTTAATTTCTTTTGTATTTAATCCTGCCTCCTCTGCTGCTTCTTTAGTCTATTTCGAAAGTTTCTTTTTTATCCACTGGAGTGTTTTTGTACCATCCACTTGATTATTATTTGTTCCATGATGGGTTTAATTTCGTTATTTGGTTGCTAGGGTAATAACTGCATTCTTCTAAAGCATACCTATCTAAATTTTCATACTATTATTTGGTTATTAAGTACAATGACAACAACGATGTAATTCTTCCCGGCCTAGTCCGTACTTTCCGGATTAGGTCGGAAAAGTGCTACTTTCTCACAGAAAAAGCATCCGGGAGGTGGGTACTTTCCGGGTGGTTGCCGAAAAAAAACAAATTGATCATGCACTTGCCTGGGAGTAAAAGGAGCTCCAAAAATGCTAAATCACCACTACAATGCTGGAAGCTTTTTTTACAGACGAAATCGTAGTAAAAAATACAAACGAATATATCCATACTATTTACGGTAAATATGAGCGCGAACGGGATGCCAAACAAACCAACTCAGCAGAAATAGAAGCACTTATTCGTTTTTTCCCTCTGGCGTGCTTTTGTACCATCTACTTGACTGTTCTTAGATCCATGATGGATTTACTCTTAATAATCTATCAGTTGTTATTCTAGCTGACTAGCTGACTAGCACTGTTTAAAAAAAATATTACAAAATTTATTGACAATAAAATCAGAAAAATTGTTGTCGTTTTCTGTTGGCCTAGGAGAGCATAATTACTTGTTGTCAAAGGTATTGTGATTTTTGGTGACAACAGCTGTCAAGTTCTTCCGCTGACAGGTGCTGTCATACAGTTTTTTCAACTAGAAACCAATTGTTGTTCAAAATTGCGCGTTTGTGATTGGTGGAAATTAATACGAGGGAAATAGTAATCTATAAACCATTTGTAATTTTAAATTGCGCGTTTGTGATTGGTTTGTGATTGGTAGAGGGAAGTAGTCGTTTCAAAAATGCTATTAGCTTGGTATATTTACTTATATCTACATTATCAATAATAATTGAGGTTGCTTTTAGTTTAAGAGTTGAATTTTCTAGACATTTCTTCAAAAATGCTCTATAAAGCTATAAATAGTTTTCTGGTTCCGCCATTCCATAAAAGTGTCATATTCTTTTAAATAATTTCCTTTGGATTTCTCCGGAGGCAAATTCAATATGGCCCCATTTGCCTTTTGTATGATTTCTTTGCAAGCACATATTATTTAAAACTCGGAATCTTCACAATCCCTAATAATATTACGAACAACCACTAATCAGTTACAGTTCATATGGTCTCAAAGTCAAAGTTAATTTGATATTTTTTTCCAGTAATGGTGTGGTCGAATTGCAATAATCAACTGTATTGGCTTATGGAAAGCGTGAAATAACGTTAACATTATGGCACTTTTTTAATGCTTTTCCACTTTTTTTCACCATAAACAGCCGTTTTAAGCGCTACAAACTGGTGAAACACAAGGTACTTCAGAATATTTTTCCCTCCAAATGAAACTTGGCAAAAGAATCAAAAGTTTACACCCGATGATTGGAAAAATTACGAATCATAAATTTTGTAGCTTGTCAAAACATTACTTTTACTTCTATTATTTAAAGTTCAACAGCCTGTGTATAGTTATTACCGAGTTACGTAAGACCACAACATCTTCGAAACTGCTACTTCATCAGTGCTTACCGTAATTTCTGCGAAAGATTTGGAGTATCTCGACATGAATACTGCACTTAAATCTCTTTGTCTGGCATTTGGAATTATCTCATTCTCATAGGTTATTATATCGTCACGAAGTTTGAATTATTTCTCAGTGAAATCAGCTGAGTAAAACTTTTGTCTAAGCGAAATTCACGCCAAAACAATAAAAAATGCTATCTCAGCACACCGTCGACGCAATTGTCAGAAGAAATGGAAATAATCACCTAATAAACATCCTCACTACAAAATTAATTGTTTTAATTTATTGAGATGAATATTTTTGTATGACTAATGTTTAGAAGGCAATAATATTTTTAATAGTCAACTAATATATAGAAGGAATTAATACAGGTTGTCCAATGTTTCATATTTGGGAAAATCAACATCATTATTTTTTTACTAACCGATATTTACAGTACTTAGTTGGCTTTGACAAAGTAACAAGAATTGACATTACGTCAAATTGCTTCGAAGTTAAATAGTTATTGTCATTGTTGTTGCGTTAGAAAGGCAAAAAAACTCCAATTTTATATCAAAATGGCTAGTTATTTCTATGACGAATATGCTGGTAAGAACTTGTTCTATGGTGAGGTGCAATGTATTATTGGAAAAAAAATGCCTCCCCCAATTTTGGACTCAACAAGAACAAATATTCTCATCCTTTTTTATTATAATCCTTTGGTAGTTTTTAGATGAAAATGTAATTGCCTTTTAGGGAGCTAAACTGAACTATGTTCTAGAAATCCAATTCCAAAGAAAAGACTACAAGTTCTTTATTTAAAAAATTATGATTTGTAGTATAATTTGCGTGAATAGTTGAAGAAGGAATGGACTCAATCCTGAAACCAGTTGCTGGATTTGAATGGAAATAAAAACGCAAGACATCATTAAAATTAACGAGTTTTGCTTTTTTATCAAAACAATCCGATTTCACAGAGTTTTAGAAATTGTGTTATTTTTTTTTTCATAGTTTTGGCTATAACCGTTCACTGCCAGATTACTACACAAGCGACTAGCTGACATAAGCAGCAAAGGCACAACGAAGCGCGCGCAGCGAACAATAAAGGGAGTAAAGAGAAATGAACTTCATATTCACCCTTTCTTTTTATCTTGAATATCTCACACATTGTGAACTAACGTGACTTTCAGATTCGAATCGTTCTAACATAACAAATTGGGCCCTAATCTAAGGATTAACTAGTACAGAAGTTGCGCGCGCTTCATTGTGCCTTCGTTGCTTGTGCCAGCATTTTTCAAAAAGTAAAGTTTAGCTCAAATCCATCAGCGTGGAAAGAATTGGTTTGTCAATGTAAATAAAATATCAAACAAACAAAAATGTATTTAAAAAAAAACTAAGTATTGAATTTGAACTGTATAATTTTTTTTGTATTTAATTATGAAAATAATTATGTTAAACATGAATAGAACTGGGTATCTAGCAATTGTTTAATAATGAAGTCGTTATCAAAACGAAAATTTACCACTAAACATAATCAATTATTTAGGTGTTTATATCAATCAATATAAAAGAATCAATTTTGGTCTACAATAAGCGGATTATTTTCACTCAAACCCTAAAAGGTATTTTAAAAACTCATTATACGATAATCACTTTGTGGCTACGAATATTTTTTTCTTTTTCTTTTAATTTAACAGGTCTATCCAACAAAAAACGATATTTATCCAATAGTTTCACACAATTACTTTTGAATGGCAGTGGTGTACCTATTAATAAATGTAAGAGGACTTATTTTCACTAATATTTTCGTGAAAATACGTTGAAAAAAAAATTAATTTCATTATAATCTTGTTCAATACAAGTAATTATTTCATTCCTACCATAATTAAACGAACTATATTTTATGATTTCACTTCATTCGACATGCAAACTACACTAGCACCGTACATAGATAAGCAACAATAGCAGGTTCACTCGTCGTCGGCACTTTCATGTAGCGCTGATAAAGAGATGCCGAAAAACGATCGTTAAAACACACGTGTGTCGTATATACAGGGGTCGCGCGAATTATTACCTCATAGCTGGTTGATTTATCGATGTAGTGTTTGGTACGGGGGCTGATAAAAATCTACGTTGATAGAAAACTATTTCAAAAACGATATTGTTCTGCTATGTACGATACGTTCTAGTATTCGATTGGGAACACAAAATTATAAGAAATAAACTAGAATCGTTGATTAGAATAGCTTTTCACCATTTCATTTCATTAGTTAAATTTTTCCTTTCACTATTAACCACACGGAAATTTTTCAGTAAAGTTTCAAATTATTCCAATAGCTGGAACTGTTTTTGGGTACCCATGAATGCATGAAGAAAAATTAAAATTTGGAGGGTATCTTGAAAGTGAATATAGCTTTCCCAAAATCAATCGCAGAAGCGACGAACAGGTGTGCGGACTTTTTCCTTTGATTGAGCATGTGCCGGCGTAGCGGTAGCAGAGCTGGTTTGTCTTATCTTCGGGACCTGGGCGCTCGTGGTCCTTTGTCAGATTTGGAAGTTTGAAGTTATCAATTATTTTAACCAGCATGTTATCACATCCCATTTCAAGGAGCAAGTTTGTGATTACACCTGATATTCTGGAATGTCCATGGGTGCTGGTTCTGTCGTACCAGTTTCCTTTTCATTTCTGCCTATATTCAGCCATTCTCGCTGTCGCCTTGACATAGGCTAGAGACACAGTTTAAACTGACAATTTTCTTTCCTCAAGTCTCTGAAGAAGATAACTTGATTATCGAATTGCGCGAACGAACGGTAAGGTAAATTGTTAGAAAATTATATTCCACACAAATGAAGTTACTCAATTCTACGGCGTTACCATCATGCTAACATATAATGTATGTTTTAGCAGAACCAAAACGTTTCGTTTCGTTCGCTTCAGCACGTATGCATTTTTTATATTCAATAAATTGAAATTAATCAGAATTGTTTCAATGTTCCTATCTAATTTGTGGTTAATTTTTATAATAAAAAAAAATTGGACAGTCTGTTCTGCAAATATTTCATCTAAAAATAATAAAAATTGAACCCTTTCTGTTCCCCGGCCTTATATGGCGCCATTGAACTATCAAATAGATTCACACAATCTGTTTTTGTTCATGGCAATTCCGGAATGAATTTTATTTTCAATTTATATATTTAAATTTAAATCAAAGCTATGCTATTGATGATGCATTATAGTGTTACATAAAAAGCGGCTTTTTAAATAGGATTCTGAAATTGCCTGCTGGAAAAAATCCTGTTGACTGTGAATTTGCTTTTTCTCATCAGGCTGGTTGGTAATTGGAAATTTTTAGCTGCAATCATAAACGGTGTTTTGAAAGTAAATTTCACTGTCTTTATATTGTATTCTATATAAAAATTTGTATTTAAATTAATTGTTGTAGTTTCTGTAATTATTTTAAACTTCGGAAAATTGAATATAATCACTGATTTGTTGTTTCAAATAACATATACTTGTGGATCTTATGATATACAAACTTAGGAAAAGTATTGATAAAGCTCAAAATTCGCTAAATGAATTGAAAAAATGCAAAATTTTCCAAAAAAACATAATATTGTTCTATAAAAATATATGCTCTCCAAAATTCTGAAGAATCCCGAGCATTACAAAGGGAGCTCGACCCTAGGACTTCTGCTCTCCCCATTGGAGCAACGGTCAGCATTGGTCTGAAGTAGAGTTTCTACAACGGCGAGTGGCAGATTAATTCTTAACAGATCTAATGCGATTGTTTAAAAAGTATTCAAAACTTTGACAGTCCGAAATATTCACGGAGGCTTAAACATTTTGCGGTACCGAAGGCACGTAGAAGTGTGTTTGTCAATCACGTGAAAAAACAATGTTGGGAAAAATGTATGTATTGCCTTCGATGATTATGGAAATGACAGGAGTACTGAAAAAGCTGAGCAACAACGACCTTACTTGAACAATAAAGGTTCGGAAATTTTATTTTATAAAGCTACATAAATATGAAAAATACACAAACACACCTCATCTCAATTGCCGCAGTGATCGGAATCGCGGTTCATTTTGCCAATTAACCGAATGGCTATCTCATAGGTGCGTAGCCACAGTTCAATCACGGATCCGGACATTTGGGCGCGGGCGTTTAGGCGCAGGTACGTTTGGGCGCGGGTACATTTGGGCGCCAGTGGCGAATATTTATTTTCAAAAACATATTTTTAATAATACAATGCATTATATATCTGCTTATAATATTTTCAAATTCAAAAATATTATACTAGATTTCAGAAAGGTATAGAGTAATAAAACCTCATTATGTATGCAAAGGGAGCACAGAGTGACCCAACGAAAATGTAAGCCACTTTCATAGTTTGGCATTGATTTCATCGTAAAATTCTTTCTTTTTATCAAGTGCGGGTAGTACCACCCGGGTTGGGGTCAATATTATGGGTTTAGCCTATTGTTATCCATTCACAAACACTGAAAATAGTGTGCCAAAGGCGTGCCGGTAGGATACTCGTAAAAAGGAAAGAATTTTATTTTAACAAAATAAAAATTAGGCATTATGTACATAGTATTAGGTACACTTATTTTTTATTGAACATTATACAAAAAATACATTATACGGAAATTAACTTATAAAAAATCATAATATTCTTCGTCATCTGATCACTAATCTATCACTAATAGAAGGTTAAACGGTACCTGTTAAACGCAAAACGTAACTGTATAATCTACTACCTAAGTAATCCCTACACAATATTTCGATACTGACACTTCAGGCCAGAAAACATACTCTTCCTAATTCTCTTACGCAATTACTTGAAATTTTAATATTACAAACAATACTAAATCAAGACCTACGCCTATGGCCGACACCGAAATTGAGCCGAACTGGACGGAATTCCCCATTTTATTACCTTTCTGAAATAGACTATAATTTGTGAGAAAATTCTACGAATTCTAAAATTCTACGTTAATCTAAAGGCTGAATTTGGATCATTAGAAACAACAAATAATCTTTTGAAGAAATGATCTATTCACTCAGGGATTTCAACTTATAATTCACTTCCTACAGATATTTAAAAAAAATTAAATACATCAAATGTTTTAAAACAAAATTAAGATTTATCACATAATAAAGGCCAACCTTATTTATAAATATAATTATTGATGTTAATTTAGATTTTCTTCTTTTTTGTATCTTCCTTTTTTTATTATTTATTTATTTATGTGTATCCCTCTTAGAAACTGTAAGTTTTTTGGGATCAATAAAGCTTATTATTATTATTATTAACATGATTTATATTTGTTTACAGATTTTGCTCCAATCCGACCACTGGTTCGTCGTTGGGACATTTTCTATTACACCACCATTGTTCTACCAAGTATATGTCATAATGGGTGAAAGATGGGGTGGAGTGCATCCCGTAGTTTATGCACTTCTCCCAAACAAACAATCAGTAACATATACTAAATTAATAAATCTTTTAAAAAGCCTTTAACCTAACCTACACCCGAAGAAAATCTCCTGCGATTTCGAATTGGCAGCTTTCAAGGCAGCTTTCAAGGCAGCTTTCAAGGCAGCTTTTCCGGATGTGGGAATAATGGGATGTTTCTTCCATTTGGTGAAAAACATGCGCAAGCATTTGGGAGAGTTGCATCTTCTAGGAAGATACAATACATACGCTAATTTTGCGCTTAAGGCGCGGATGATTACATCCAACCATTTGGAAATTCATTGACAGCCATAAAACTGTCCAGCGAGGCAGAGATGTTGCCTACGAACATTTAGTTGCTGGAAACGAGCCATCTCCAAAAAGACGGAAGTATATCCAGGCTCATAGGAGAATAAAATCACTGATCGAAGATTATCTTAACGGCCCAAATGCAAATATTAAACAATTCTTAAGAGGTATTCCAAACAACTATGGCATGGATCCATAGTATCCGGGATATCCATTTTGCCATTTTCCCATATATGTTGTATATATTTAAAATAAATTTTGTGAATTAATAATCAATAGATATCGAAGAATAAAAATATATTATTCCAACGCTTTGACAAAGTTTTGAAAAATAATTTTTCCAAACGGGGTTGGTTAATCTACAAGATTTAAACTAACCATTCTGGTTTGCAACTAGAAGGGACAACATAACGTGTAGACCGGTTTCGGCGTATTGCGCCTCATCAGTACAAGGTATATGTTATCGTCCGAGAGTTAATCCCGGACTGAAATGTGACTATAATCAACAACGATACATATTGTCCAGTTACGGAAATATTTTGGTTGCGAAAATAGTGACATCTCACCTCCAAGTCACAAACCAAAATTCGAATGAGACAACAAACCACGTGGACTTGAAACAAAAATGAATTATTACAGTTTCCTGTAAAATTGTCGTATTTAGTAAAGCGTTTTACCAATAGATATCGAAGAATAAAAATATATTATTCCAACGCTTTGACAAAGTTTTGAAAAATAATTTTTCCAAAAACAGTGTCCGTTCAACTGAGAAGAAACCACTACTTCCGGGGCTACATGCCCCGACAGACATTGAATTACACTCCTAAGTCAAACGGGGTTGGTAAATCTACAATATTTAAACGTTTCGGCGTATTGCGCCTCATCAGTACAAGGTATATATATAATGACATTATCCGCAACATCCTGTATTTGTTGATATTGTTAGATTATTATTAACTAACTAATTTCGATGAAGTACGATCTTACGAACAGAGTTTGGAAGATAATATGTGCTTTATAATTGTAGATTACAATGTTAGGAGCAAAAATAAATGAATCTACTGAGTAAGCCAAATTGAGGCCAATTGTTTTAAATAATATGTACGTAGAATATTTCACGAATGATTCAACCCCTTATGAAAATTTTGTCTCACGCCTGTGGTATATAAACTCTTTAGCTAATGAATGAATCCCTCTTCAAATTTTTATCGTACGCCCATGCTAAATGTTGTTTTGACAAATGAATTTACCCCCTTTAAAAATTGTATGGTACGCCCATGATGTACAAATTTTCGCAAATCAATTGATCTCATATAGGTTTGGGCCCTACCAAAAATCGTACAGTGCGCGTCATATAAAACTGGTACAACTATAATAATCGAAAATAGTGTTTTTCTAGCTATGTAAATGGATCTCTTAAAATGTATTAATGCTAAACTAGTTGTTATAAGGTTTGTTCCAACTGGCATGTATGAACCGTAATGCAATCGTTTCGAGTACTGTATAGTGCGCAAACTCGAATTTGGGATGGACACATCAACTTTATCACCCCTTCCAGAGGGTACAGTTTGTATACCGTTCCAAGCCAGTCCCAAGAACGATACCTTAATCTTTGAACGTGAAAGAAATACAGCACTTGCGCGAACGATACCAAAAAACGGTTCTAACGCCAGTTCTAACGAAGCTATTGTATAATTTCAAGGGTAGTGATGCCAGCTCAACTTAAATCTCAGTAGATGTAATGATCAAATTAAATTTTGTAAAGCAATAAAACGTGGTGGAAAAAATAAAAGTTGATCATAAGATTTATACGAAAAGAGTAACTAGCTTAAATTTAGAAATAGTATGATATTTCAATAAATACATAAATATTTCATTGTTACTGGTTCGAATATTTTTTAAAATAGAAGATGGTTGGTTTATTAGATGACTTACTTTAAAAAAGGTGGGACAAGAATCAAACTGTTGCTTGAAAAATAAGATAAGAAAGTCCAGTTTCAACTAGAATAAAGCTAGACAGCTAGATAAAGCTGTAACTGATTATTTCAAGGAAAATCCCTTCAATACGGCAAGACATGCAAATGTTGCAGTAAACTTTGATGCTTCAGTAACAACAGCATTAAGAAAAATTAAAAAACCTCATTTAAATGATTGTGCATGTGTAGCCAAAAAATTTCAAAAACTGCAACAAAATTTCAATAAAAAGGAAAAAATTGAAAATTAAACGATATTTGGACACGAGATCCACTTAATTCAAAATTAAAGCAGTTCAAACAAATGAACTAACAAATAGATTATAGACCATGGTAGCAGGATAAAACCAACGTCAAATAAAGTATTGACCATTTTTGACAGTTTTTGACGAATCTTGACAATTATTGACCGTCTTTGACAATAATTGACCATTTTTGACAATCTTTCAACAATTTTGTCGTGCAATAAGGAGTCAATTTAAATTTCATTGGATTAGTGGATTATTCAGAAATCTGGCAACACTGTTGCGTGACGAACCCTTATTCGCTTTTTCGTAACATTACACGTTTCACGAGTTCACTGGCCTTTTCAGAAATATGGCAACACTGTTGCGTGACGGACTTTTCGTAACGGTTACACGTTTTACGAGTTCACTAGCCTTCTCAAAAGTCCTATGTCGTGCAATAAGAAGTAAGCTTCAAAAAATTAACCTGCCCCAAAAATTTAATGTATCGCTTAAAACATAATTTAGAGCAAAGATTAACTTACCTTGTTTATGTTCTTTATTAAGTTTGTATTTTCGGGCGGCAGAACAATTCTTTAAATTAGTTTTTCTAATTCTTCTTATTGCGGTTGTTACTGAAGCATTAAAGTTTACTGCAACTTTTGCATGTCTTGCCGTATAAAAGGGATTTTCCCTTAAGTGGTCAGTGGATGCTTCGTCTGATTTCGATAGGACCGACCAGTTACCTCTATTGTTTAGTTTACTGAAAAACAAAGAAAAACAAACTTTAGACCCTGTTTTGAAAAGACTGAATTCATTTGCTCTCTCAACAACTTAAATTTTATTCCTGAGAAAATAGTGGTTGATTTTAAAATTGCCATTTATAATGCAGTTCGTAAAGTGTGGAATAATTTTACAATGGCTACGTTCAGACAGGCACTATGGTTGAGTGGCTGACTCAGCTGTTGCGTTCAGACGTGATGCTTTAGTATCACAAGACTATTAGATGCACGAGCGAGCGTAGCGAAGCGAGGGCAGCTGATAGTTAAGGGCTGCTAAAGCATTTCCTGCATGTGTGGCACACAACTGTTTTTCGCCTATCGAATGAACAAAAAAATAGGAAAATATAACAAAAACATTTGACATACACTGACGTTTTATTAAAAACCCACGTGAAACGTCTAAGTTAAAAGTCTAAGTTCAAACGTCGTGGCGTTATGAATTTTTCGCCCTAGGGCTGCTAAACAATACGTTCTGCCCTATTTTTGGTGTTCATTTGATTGGTTTTCGGGTGAGGTAGTCGAAAATAGTATATTACACTACACGAGGGCATCATGGCGTGCAGTGCAGGAATCTCAACTTTTTGCCAACTTTTGCTCGGTCAAAGTATGAAAACGATTAACCAGCACTAGCATTAGCTACTTGTAAACAAATTTTGAGGTTATATGAGCGACAGTATAGCGTAGCTTGACATCCGTTGTCATTGTACATATTGGTGCGATGGGTAAGCGCGTGCCTTCCACAGTGAGGGTCCTCGGTTCAAGTCCTACATCACAGTACGTTTCATTATTTTTTTTAATGATTAAACACCAATTATCATAGTTTTGCAGAATAATATAATTAAAGCGATATGTAAGTCAAAAGCCATAATGTAGGAACTATATTGAAGATTACTCATTTACAAATGTCACACTAAAACAAAAAAACATGATCATCATTTCCAGGATTCGAACCTTACGCCTACAATTCATCATTTTCGACTTCCAACCCCTATACCGTTTGTCAACCAAGATGTTTTATAAAGACCATATGATTTATGTCAAAATTGAAAAAACTTTACTTTTTATCACATAATTAAAGGAATTAATAATTATCATTTCTTATTTAATTAAAATTATTGTAATGTCAACGGTTTTTGACAAGTTTGACACACAAAATCTCGAGCAAAGTACGTTTCTCAAAGGAACGTAACGCGAAGCGCGCATATAGCTTGATCAATGCATGAAAGTTAGACTTTCTGCCGTATAATCGGAGCCGAAGCCACGTACTTTCGACAGGGGGAAGTAAGGAATAGTATATTACACGACAAGGGCCGAAAGTTAAATTTTCGGCCCTGAGTGTAAGGGCATCATGACGAGCAGGACCGAGATTTCAACTTTCGGCCCTTGTCGTGTAATATACCATTTCTTCATAGCCGGTCGAAAGTACGTCATTAATTTCACTTTTTTTAACCTTGAATGTTTTTGATGCCTGCCCCGACATTTGCGGCACGAGCGAAGCGAGTGCAGCTGGTCGTTACGAGTATAAATACGCATGAGAAATTCTTTCTTCCCGCCGTTTTAGAGGGCGAGCGTGTACTTCTCACAGGGAGTAAATGTTAAACTCCCTGCTACTAGGGACGAAAGTACGTACTTTCGACCGAGGTATGAAGAAAAATTTATTTTCTCATCTTTGGCGCTGTCGAAGTGTTGGGTTGAGTTACATTGTGGTTTTTGGTGATAAACAATACTAATGTAGATAAACTTAGAAGATTACAGAGTAGTAATTAATAATGAAATGATTATATCCAATGAAACTGGGAGAATATTATTAGAAAGTTAGGTTATGTTACACCGCTAGCTTACAGCAATGCGTTCAGACGTAATTCAGCCGCTGATTGCCAGCATTCTCAACATGTTTCGTGCTTAGTTCGAACCGTTGAGCCTGGCAGAACGAGCCCAATTATTGGTTGCCGCTTCAATCTTACTCAGTCTTGGTGGCGTGAAATACAAAAGTTGGGGTTAAGTGGTGGATATAAAAACCAATACTGTGGAACTGGAAAGTGGCTTTGTGATTGTTTTGGTGTGGTATTTTTAAATCCAAATCTCGTATAACGAAACTTTGTTGTACAATGCAGAGTGTTGAAAGTAATAATCAACGTGTTTAATTTTTTTGGTTCTGGAAATAATGTAATTTTTCTATACTTCACGAACATAATGTATAAACAACCATTCAATAAGTTTAAACTATTTTTCCATCCGTCAGTGTCACCAGTACCTAATAATCATACTAAATGAGATGGAAATTTTTTTAGAACGTGGATGTTCATGAAGAATACATTATGTATTGGAATGGTGTAATTTTAAATGAATATTGTGAACTCATTTACAATTCAATTTGTTGTGTATTTGTTTGTTGATAAACGCATCGTACCAGGAACCATGGAATATTATCTGATTGGAATAAAGATTCGTTTCTAATATTGAATATATCAAACGGTATTATAAAATATCGTTGGGTTACTAAATATAATAGAGGTCGTAAAATACAATAATAGTCCTTTATGAAGGGAAGAGCTAGCAATGCAGACGAGTATAAAACAGAAATATTAAAAAGTAATCAATTAGGAAACTGTTCAGTAGGGTGTTTAATGTTGACCTCAAGTTTTATTAGGTAATATGAATAAGTGACAAATGGGTAATCCAAAACTATAATTATCATAAGTTTTGTCTCCAGATTAATAGAATAAAATGCAAACAAAAATTTACTGAAATTATGCAACTTATAATGCAGATACGTCACCAGTGTAAATGTGAAGTTGTCGATAGTCTTAGTTTGTTGTTTTATGTTTCAGCTTGATTAGGACAAAAACATAATTATAGACCGGTAGCCCATGACACATGTAGGCTTCATTATTTTAAATGATAAGAAGCACCCTCCACTTATCATTGAATTTAAAGTACCTAATATGAAGACGTGCAGACCTTCTATAAATAATTTTGAACATAAATATAATTTTAAATTGGCAGATTTTCACCTTCTGTATACTATGTGAAGAGACTTTGACTGGTCTGTTCTGTGCAAAATAGATGACGTCAATGAAACAGTAAACGTATTTTATGCAATATTTTATGACATATTGAATATTGCAGTTCCGAAGTTCACAGGAAAAGGTAAAACTGGAAAACACTTTCCTCCATGGTTTACAGAAGAAATTAAATTTAATCTTAAACTAAAGGAATACTTTAGAAAACGAAAGGACAAAAGTTATTATCATTTGATTAATTACAAAATGTAGCGTGCAAAATTAGAACGTCTAATAAAAGACACTCATTACTCTTATTTAAATAACATCCAAATAAACTTAATTCAAGAACCCAATAACTTTTGGAATTTTGTAAAAAATAATAAGAAATGTTCCTCACCGGAGTTTCAGATACAAATATTATAACGGAAGAGTTTGCTGCCTATTTTTGTTCGGTGTATGAAAATGATTCATTATACGATAGAAATTTAATTAACAGTATTTCAGATAAATTTCCATGTATAACTTCGGAACTTATCCATTTCACGAAAATATCCTGCACAGACATAGATAATGCTTTTAAAAAATTGAAACCAAAAAGATCTGCAGGGTCGGATAACATACCATGCTACATTTTTAAATCCTGTCAAGAGCACTTGTATCCGTTAATGATTATTTATAATAAAGCTTTAGCTTCCGGTATTTTCCCGGATACTTTAAAAAAATCTAGATTAACGCCTGTATACAAAAATGGTAATAAAATGTTAGTTAATAATTATAGACCAATCGCTATTTTAAACTGTTCTGCTAAACTCTTCGAATTTATTATTTATGAAAAATTATATTTCTCAGTAAAAAATCTACTAACTGCTCAACAGCACGGATTTACTCGTCAAAAATCTATAGAAACTAATCTACTCACTTTCCTACAGTTATCAGAAGAATCGGTCGCGAGGGGAGGTCAGGTTGACTGTATATATACCGACGTTGCCAAGGCTTTTGATAAGGTAAATCATGACATACTTTTAGCAAAATTAAAATTGTTTGGATTAAGTGATTCTCTTATCACCTTTTTTACTTCCTATTTGAAAAATCGGGTTCAATTTGTAACTTTACGTGGTAAAGAGTCACATTACTTTTTGGCTGTATCTGGGGTACCACAGGGCTCAAACCTTGGCCCCCTTTTGTTTCTGATCTTCATTAACGATTTACCATCTTGTGTATCATCAGAGTCACTTCTGTATGCAGACGATTATAAAATATTTAGAAAAATCAATGAACTAAGTGATTGTCTGGTTTTGCAAAATGATTTGGATGAGCTTTATAGGTGGTCACATTCCAATAAACTACTGTTTAATATAAATAAATGTAAAATTATGACCTATACTACTGCTGTAAATTTTCACCAATTTGTGTACAAGATGGGAGATGTTATGTTGGAGAGAGTTACTAAGAACACTGATCTAGGTGTATTATTTCAGAGTAACTTTAGATTTACTGAACATGTATCAATGATCTCAAGAGAGGCTCACAAATTATTGGGCTTTATTAACCCTTATGATCCCACACATATTTACACCTAATGTCTACCGCAGAGAATACCCGGGTACTCTGAACGTTTGCGCGCGCGCACGCATTACTTGGGTGATTGGTTACACACAACTTGTGAAAAACAACCCTGCTACTGGCTATTGCCAAATTTGTAAAAATGAAAGGCGAATAAAAACACATAAAAGTGGCAGCAAATGCAAGAATCCTGTGTGTGACCAGCACACTAACCCAGCACCTACAATTTGCAATAATTGTCAATAATTTTAACAAAAGTATTGTTTTTTTATAGCAAGTTTTCAATTTTTATTTAGTGTTATTTTAAAAAATAAATTTCGCGATTTTCAAGTAAAAATATATATAGAAATCCACTCATTTACCTTCAGGATAATAGTGAGTACCCTGGTACTTGTATGGTAGACTCAAGATGTGGTATATAAAAATTGAAATATAAAAATAATAATCAACATGTCGACATACAAAAAAATGACTCTATGTATTAAACTACTTTTCCAGAGATGTCCTAAAAGCACAAATGAATAGCTCTAACAGAAAAAAAAATATGTAAATTTAAAATTGAAATAGTACCCGGGTACTCGATGTGGTATCATAAGGGTTAAAAGAATAACTTATCAATTTTGGAATATAGATGCCATAAAATCATTATATTTTTCACTTGTTCGTGCCAAACTAGAATATGCGTGTGTTGTCTGGAATCCTCTGAAACGAAATTTGTTACAAATGGTAGAAACAGTACAAAATTATTTCATAAGATATTTGTTTTATAAAAAGTATCGTACGAATCCGCAGTTTACTTCATATACTTCTGATAGGATAGAATTTAAAGTCCCTCTTTTGGAAGATAGGAGGAAGAATCGCAGTTTACTGTTTTTATTTAAATAAATCAATGGAATTGCAACTTCTGAATATCTTCTAAAGGAAATATCATTTTATACTTCTCTGTACAGTACAAGACCCCAAAAAATACTATTTAAAAACACTCAATTTGGGCCGTTATATCATATATCTGTTATTTACAATACATACAGTAAATATAATGAATTGGAAATATTCGATGTACCTTTACCAAAATTCAGAGTATGCTTTCAACATTCAAAGTATTAGATAATTTGAATAGTCATATTTTTACTATTACGTTAGTAAATAATTATTGATAATCTAGGATGTCTCGCTGATCTACTTTTCTTTCTTCTTTACAATTACTTTCTTTTTTCTTTTTGCATTATTATTGTACTTTCTGGGACCACTCCGCCTGTTTGTAAGAGTCTGTAACGATTTCAAGTTTTTTATCAGGGTTTACAAAATCTAAGGGGAAATAGTTTTTATCTGCTTTCGCGACCAGCTCATGCAATTTAGATGTTTGAGCCTTGCCAATGAAAAACTTTTGGAGTTTAGATATTTGATTGTAATGTAAATTAACTATGTCCGTTAAAGCTCTCCCTCCCTCTTTTCTTGGTAATGTGGTCCTAATAACTGATGATGTCGGGTGGTGACATTTGTGTTTGGTCATCATGGTTCGCGTTGTTCTTTGAATATCTTCCAGTTCTGTTTTTGTCCACTTCAGAATTCCAAATGAGTATGTCAGGATCGGTATGGCGTAGGTGTTAATTGCTTTAGCGAGATTTCCTGCGTTCAACTGGGATTTCAATAAAGCAGATATCCTTTGAGTGAACTGTCCTCGAATTTTGCTTGCTTCTGGTCAAGTAGCTTAGCTTGCTGAAATCCTAGATATTTGTAGGTTTCACCATTTTGCATGGCATTTATAATGTTCCCATGAGGTAGTAATACATCTCCGTTAACGATTTTACCCTTCTCGATATTTAAGGTTTTGCACTTGTCTAATCCAAATCCCATTTGTATATCACTGGAAAATTTTTCAGTAATATTAAGTAAATGTTGAATTTGACACTGGTTTGATGCGTATATTTTGATGTCATCCATGTATAAGAGGTGGGAAACAGTGCAGCTAGTGTTTCTGTTGGCCTTGATTTTAAAGCCGTAATCCGTATCGTTAAGTAGATTGGAGAGTGGATTCATTGCCAAACAAAACCAAAGTGGACTCAGGGTCAGTCGCCTTGGAAGATCCCCCTACGGATAGAAATTCCATCAGTTTCGAGGTATTGACCATTTATTTGTAAATGAAGGTTCGTTCGCCAGTGCTTCATCGATGATTCAAGAAGAGTAACAAGAGTGGGGTGTACTTTGTAAATTTGCAAAACTTTAACAAGCCAGGAATGTGGAACGCTATCAAATGCTTTCCTATAATCTACGAAAGCCGTGTAGATGTTGCGCTGTTCCTTCTGCGCCTGTTTTAGTATTACCGAATCGATGATGAGTTGCTCTTTGCAGCCTTGGTGATCTCGTCTGCACCCTTTTTGTTCTTCCGACAAGATGTTGTTTTGATCGGCATGTCTGTAAATACGGTTAGTAATGCAAGACGTTAATATTTTATATATAGTTGGAAGGCATGTTATAGGTCTATATTGCGTAGGATCGTGAGTTTGATGCGTTTTGGGAAGCAAGTGGGTCGAACCCAGTGTCAGAAATGGTGGTGTATCTTCTGGATGCTGCAGAATATGTGTAAATGATCTTGCCATTGCTTCATGCAGACTGTCAAACTTCTTATACCAGAAGTTTTGGACATGGTCAACTTCTGGTGTCTTCCAATTACTGGTGCTCTTTATAGCTTCGGTTACCTCGCTTGTTGTCAAGTTAACGAAAGGCATTGGTTCAATGTTAATTTTTTCCTCCTCAGTTCGTATCCAGAGAGCGTTGGATTTATGTTCGATAGGGTTCGACCATAAAGAAGACCAGTACTCCGTTAGCTCATCTTTATCTGGGAGACTTTGGTTGTGATTGTTTACAGTACCGCTTAGTTGCCTGTAAAATAACTTCTGATTGTTATTGAATAAGTAGTTCTGTTGTTTCCTTTTCGTGCACTTGACATATCGTGACAAACGTTTTGATTTTGCCTTTAACTTTTGCCTGAGTTAATCGATATATTCACATACATGTTGTTTATGTTGTGGGTGAACTGTATAAGTGTTGATTCTTCGATAGATCTTCCTCACTCTGTTTGTTAAGCGCCTAGACGGTTTCAAGTTGTTTTTAAACTCTGTAAGCTGCCCCAAATCCCTTCTGATGTCATCAATGGATTTTTCCAGCCGGCGTTGCCACCAAGGCTTGAGCTGTTTGTAGTCTTTACCCCGATTGTTCTTAGGGGATTGGATTTGTTGATTGTGACTTCGAATCACTGCTACCGCTCCACAATAGATGAGAGTGTGAAGTTGTTCCAGCGCTTCGCAGTCTTTAGCATAGTTCTGCAGTAGTAAGTTCACAGCTGCTAGTATGCTGTTAGTGGTCTTATTGGTTCGCAGCTTTGGTTATTTTTGCCGGTGTATTGGGTTGGTGCCATTAAATTCCGCTAGTGCTTTACAAAGTTCGGTATTATAGTCATTATCGGTGGTTTTGTCGCAATCATTGTTTATTTCCTCAACGCCATTGTGGTTTCCTTGTGCATTCTCCGATTTATGTGTATCCTGATCGGTAATTATGTCATTCTCTCCATCTTGAAGGTCAAGAAGGACTTCACCTCGAATTTGTTGCAACGTCGGACCGGGTAGTAGATTGTTTTTCACAATACTTCGACGTTGGTCAGCAATACGCTGTTCCGTGAAATGGTGAAATTCTGGAAAATGTTCAACGAATGCACGGTGGAGGGCGTATCTGTATGTCGTCATATCAGTTTCCATCTTGGTGATTTTGAAGTAGGAGCGCATAATTAATGAGTTTAGCTCGATAGTCCACTTCATGCGCTTCCTGGGCTTTCCGGCTTTTGTGGTCGTAGATGTGCCGACTTGCGTCACTCCAGAAACATCAGAAGCCGGTGGCGGAGGATCGATGTTGTTTTCCCCCTGAGTGTGGTTCGCAGTAGCCCTACTCGGTGTCACGCTGCGCCTACCGCTAACCGATGAAGAAGGTAAATCATTTTTCGAACAAGCCCTTCTAGCACCAACTTGAACGCGACAAGAGTTTAAGGTGTTGCAATGTCGATTCACCTGACGATTCCTGAGATTTAAGGTCCCGGAATTTACACTCGAATTATTGCTCCCCCCAGAATCTGTGGAGCAGACAGCCGATGTACTAGGTACACAAGCAGTGTGGGATTCTGAGCATTTAGCTCTACCCACCTGGGGTAATCTTGTTTTACAATTAGACATCGTGATTGTCGCATTTTAGACCTACTGCCAGGTGCTGATTCAGCCGCTCCTTACATGGAGAACAGACGCTGTCGGAGTACCGCTCCTTACATGGAGACCGTCGTGTCCTGAAACTAACTGGTTTTGGTTCGCTCCGAGGTATTTAATTTCCTCGATACCTTCTATATCTAAAAGGCATTCCCCGATCCACCACCTGGGGAAGCGCCCGATAGGGGACCAGTACCCCCACGGGTTATTATTATTATTATTATTTCCAACTCAAGTGTACTCTTGCTCAGCTCTTGCTGGTAATGTTCACCTATCCCGAGCGTTTGTTAACGCAAATGGGATTAGGCAGAGCAGTTACATATTTAGAAATTTACGGACAGTGTGACAAGTATTCAAAATTGCAGCCTTCTGCAGATCGATGTATGTGTTTTTGTGAAGACCTAGTTTGGTGAGGCTGTCTTGTAGAGTTCTGGGGATTAGTCCCGTAGATGAAACGATGACCGGCACCACCTCTACTTTCTCTGCAAGCCACATCTGTCCTACCTCAATTGCAAGATCGGTGTATTTTGCAATTTTTTCGTTGTATTTGTCTAAAATATTGTTGTTATTGGGTACAGCAACATCCACCAGGAGAACCGAGTTAGCTTTTTTATCCACAACCACAATATCAGGCCGGTTATTCGTCACCCGTCTATCGGTGATAATTGACCTATCGTAGTACTGTCTAAAATCAGCATTCTCTAGAACTGCATGCGGATGGTACTTGTAATAAGGCGTGTATGTGTTAACTAATCCAAATTTGTTGGCCAACTTCTGATGGATGATGTTGCAAAGTTGATTGTGCCTGCGTAGGTAATCAATGTTAGCTATGGCTGAACATCCCGACGTAATGTGTTGTATCGACTCTGTTGTTTGTTGACACCTTCTGAACTTGTCCGACACGATGTTTGGATCTCTTATAACAAATTTCTTGTGATTATTGGTATTAATTACTTGGTCTTGGATCGCCATCATAAATCCTTCTGTTTCTGGAAACAATGTTCCATCAGAGAGCCACTTATTTGATGCTTCCTTGTCGATATATAGTTGATTGAGGTCGTGATGATGTCGACCATGGAGCGCTTTCTGGGCCCACTCTGCCTGTTTGTCAGAGTCTGTAACGATTTCAAGTTTATTATCAGGGTTTACAAGATCTAAGGGGGAATAGTTTTTATCTGCTTTCGCGACCAGCTCATGCAATTTAGATGTTTGAGCCTTGCCAATGAAGAATTTTTGAAGTTGGGATATTTGTTTGTAATGTAAATTAACTATGTCCGTTAGAGCTCTCCCTCCCTCTTTTCTTGGTAGTGTGGTCCTAATAACTGATGATGTCGGGTGGTGACATTTGTGTTTGGTCATCATGGTTCGCGTTGTTCTTTGAATATCTTCCAGTTCTGTTTTTGTCCACTTCAGAATTCCAAATGAGTATGTCAGGACCGGTATGGCGTAGGTGTTAATTGCTTTGGCAAGATTTCCTGCGTTCAACTGGGATTTCAATAAAGCAGTTATCCTTTGAGTGAACTGTCCTCGAATTTTGGTTTTTGCTTGCTTCTGGTCTAGTAGCTTAGCTTGCTGAAATCCTAGATATTTGTAGGTTTCACCATTTTGCATGGCATTTATAATGTTCCCATTAGGTAGTAACACATCTCCGTTAACGATTTTACCCTTCTCGATATTCAAGGTTTTGCACTTGTCCCAAATCCCATTTTGACGCTGGTTTGATGCGTATATTTTGATGTCATCCATGTATAAGAGGTGGGAAACAGTGCAGCTAGTGTTCCTGTTGGCTTTGATTTTAAAGCCGTAATCCGTATCGTTAAGTAGCTTGGAAAGTGGATTCATTGCCAAACAAAACCAAAGTGGACTCAGGGAGTCGCCCTGGAAGATTCCCCTACGGATAGAAATTTCATCAGTTTCGAGGTATTGACCATTTATTTGTAAATGAAGGTTCGTTCGCCAGTGCTTCATCGATGATTCAAGAAAAGTAACAAGAATGGGGTGGACTTTGTAAATTTGCAAAACTTTAACAAGCCAGGAATGTGGAACGCTATCAAATGCTTTCCTATAATCTACGAAAGCCGTGTAGATGTTGCGCTGTTCCTTCTGCGACTGTTTTAGTATTACCGAATCGATGATGAGTTGCTCTTTGCAGCCTTGGTGATCTCGTCTGCACCCTTTTTGTTCTTCCGACAAGATGTTGTTTTGATCGGCATGTCTGTAAATACGGTTAGTAATGCAAGACGTTAATATTTTATATATAGTTGGAAGGCATGTTATAGGTCTATACTGCGTAGGATCGTGAGTTTGATGCGTTTTGGGAAGCAAGTGGGTCGAACCCAGTGTCAGAAATGGTGGTGTATCTTCTGGATGCTGCAGAATATGTGTAAATGATCTTGCCATTGCTTCATGCAGACTGTCAAACTTCTTATACCAGAAGTTTTGGACATGGTCAACTCCTGGTGTCTTCCAATTACTGGTGCTCTTTATAGCTTCGGTTACCTCGCTTGTTGTCAAGTTAACGAAAGGCATTGGTTCAATGTTAATTTTTTCCTCCTCAGTTCTTATCCAGTGAGCGTTGGATTTATGTTCGATAGGGTTCGACCATAAAAAAGACCAGTACTCCGTTAGCTCATCTTTATTTGGAAGACTTTGGTTGTGATTATTTTCTCTACCGCTCAGTTGCCTGTAAAATAACTTCTGATTGTTATTGAATAAGTAGTTTTGTTGTTTCCTTTTCGTGCACTTGACATATCGTGACAAACGTTTGGATTTTGCCTTTAACTTTTGCCTGAGTAAATCCATATATTCACATACATGTTGTTTATGTTGTGGGTGACCTGTAAAAGTTTTGATTTTTCGATAGATCTTTCTCACTCTGTTTGTTAAGCGCCTAGACGGTTTCAAGTTGTTTTTAAACTCTGTTAGCTGCCCCAATTCCCTTCTGATGTCATCAATGGACTTTTCCAGCCGGCGTTGCCACCAAGGCTTGAGCTGTTTGTAGTCTTCACCCCGATTGTTCTTTGGGGATTGGATTTGTTGATTGTGACTTCGAAGCACTGCTACTGCTCCACAATAGATGAGAGTGTGAAGTTGTTCCAGCGCTTCGTAGTCTTTAGCATGGTTCTGCAGTAGTAAGTTCACAGCTGCTAGTATGCTGTTAGTGCTCTTATTGGTTCGCAGCTTGGGTAGTTTTGGCCGGTGTATTGGGTTGGTGCCATTAAATTCCGCTAGTGCTTTACAAAGTTCGGTATTATAGTCATTATCGGTGGTTTTGTCGCAATCTTTGTTTATTTCCTCAACGCCATTGTGGTCTCCTTGTGCATTCTCCGATTTATGTGTATCCTGATCGGTAATTATGTCATTCTCTCCATCTTGAAGGTCAAGAAGGACTTCACCTCGAATTTGTTGCAACGTCGGACCGGGTAGTAGATTGTTTCTCACAATACTTCGACGTTGGTCAGCAATACGCTGTTCCGTGAGATGGTGAAATTCTGGAAAATGTTCAATGAATGCACGGAGGAGGGCGTATCTGTATGTCGTCATATCAGTTTCCATCTTGGTGATTTTAAAGTAGGAGCGCATAATGAATGAATTTAGCTCGATAGTCCACTTCATGCGCTTCCTGGGCTTTCCGGCTTTTGTGGTCGTAGATGTGCCGACTTGCGTCACTCCAGAAACATCAGAAGCCGGTGGCGGAGGATCGATGTTGTTTTCCCCCTGAGTGTGGTTTGCAGTAGCCCTACTCGGTGTCACGCTGCGCCTACCGCTAACCGAGGAAGTAGGTAAATCATTTTTCGAACAAGCCCTTCTAGCACCAACTTGAACGCGACAAGAGTTTAAGGTGTTGCAATGTCGATTCACCTGACGATTCCTGAGATTTAAGGTCCCGGAATTTACAATCGAATTATTGCTCCCTTCAGAATCCGTGGAGCAGACAGCCGATGTACTAGGTACACTAGCAGTGTGGGATTCTGAGCAATCAGCTCTACCCACCTGGGGTAATCTAGTTTTACAATTCGACATCGTGATTGTCGCATTTTAGACCTACTGCCAGGTGCTGATTCAGCCGCTCCTTACATGGAGAACAGACGCTGTCGGAGTACCGCTCCTTACATGGAGACCGTCGTGTCCTGGAACTAACTGGTTTTGGTTCTCTCCGAGGTATTTAATTTCCTCGATACCTTCTATATCTAAAAGTATTGAATTTAGTAAAGCGTTGTCTGCAGGTATTGTTTTGTTTAAGTTTGTAACATTCACTTATATTTTCATGTTGTCAAATAAGACAGTTATATAGTTGTCATTTTTCCATTAAAAGATCATTCCAGTACCAGTTTTTCATTTTCATATAATCACAATAATCCAAAAGGTTATGGGCCCAGATTACGTGAAATTGTAAAGGAAGATTAACTGCAGTAAATATCGTTATTTATTTTGTGCAAGAATTATTTGTGAACTCAAAAAAAGAAAACTGGAAAGCAATTTATTTTTGAAGTTTTGAAGCCGATAATTATTAAAAGACAAAATAAATGGAAGGCGATCGCGTTAATATTGAAAAGCTGGAAAGCGGCAGCAACTGGCTAACATGGAAGTTTCAAATGCGTCAGATTTTAGAAGCTAACGATCTTTTTGACTACGTCGATGGAACAAACGTCAAACCGACATCTGAATGTACAAATTATGCGAAGGAAATTGTGACTTGGAAGAAGGCGGATGCTATGGCCAGACGAGCAATTTCCACGACTTGTATGAAACAGGCATTACTGCAGATTATGAATTGTGAAACAGCTCAAGAGATGTGGGAGACGCTCAAAAGTACGTATGAGCAAACATCAAAGGCAAATATTTTATTTTTACAACAAAAATATTATGGCTACACAAAACAACAGGAAGATGACATTGCGACATTTTTATCAAAATTAATGGAAATAGTGCAGCAATTACGTGATCAAAAAGAAATTATTTCTGAGTCCATGGTAATTTCGAAGATTTTAATGTCACTACCGTCCGAGTTTAATCATTTCCATAGTGCATGGGAATCTGCAAACGCAGATAGTCAAACTTTGGCAAATTTGCGGGCTCGTTTGATGGCAGAAGAACTTCGTTTGAAGTCGCAGGGTCAAGTTCAAGAAGTACAAGAAAGGAAATTCATCGAATAATAACAAAGCGACAGATAAAAATGACAAACCGAAAGGCAAATGCTTCAAATGTGGAAAAAAGGGCCACTGGAAAAGGGAATGCTCGGAAAAGAAGACTAACTTCAACGGGAGAAAAGAAGAAAATTCAAATGATGCTTTTATTTGTTACAAAACAACAAATAGAGACCAAGATACTTGGATTTTGGACTCAGGTGCAACTGATCACATGAGTCATCGCCGAGAATGGTTCGAAAACTATACGGAAATAGCTGAACCAATTACAGTTGGTAATGGTGACAAGATAATGGCTCTGGGCAAATGCGATATCAACATTTTTGCTTTTAATGGAGATGAATGGATTCGCAAACGAGTCATGGGAGTCTTGTTCGTGCCGGAGCTGAAGAAAAATTTGTTTTCATCGGGAAATGTGACAGATCGCGGGCATCAATTGAACATGAACAACGAAGGTTGCAAATTGCTGAAAGATGGAAACATTGTTGCAGTGGAAGTTCGCAGAAAAAGTTTGTTCCAAATGTTGTTCAGAACAATACAACCATCAAAGATTGAAACTACAGCGAGTGTAGCAATCAAAAACGATACACTTCGTTCATGGCACGAACGTCTAGGACATCAGAATTCGACACACGTGAAAAAGTTCCTACTAAGTCGGGGTATAGATTTCATTGATGAGGAATTTGCATGTGAAGCTTGTGTCTATGGAAAGCATCATCGAAGCAGTTTCAAGAGTCGCGAAGAAAAGTCAAAGATGTGTGGCGAAATCATTCATACTGACGTGTGTGGTCCGTTTCAGACGAATTCAATTGGTGGATCCAGATATTTTTTGTTGCTCAAAGATGATTATTCTCATTTTCGTTTCGTATATTTCATGAAACAAAAATCAGAAGTAGCGAGTATTATCGAAAAATGTGTTAAACTGATTCAGAAGAAGCATGGTCACAGTGTTCGCAATATCAGATCTGACAACGGCACAGAGTTTGTCAATGAAAAGCTGAAAGTTTTCTTTGAAGCAGCTGGAACTCATCATCAACGAACTGTGCCATATACACCAGAGCAGAATGGTTGTGCAGAAAGGGAAATACGAACTATCGTTGAATCAGCAAGGACAATGCTTGAGGCAAAGAAGATTGATAGGAAATTCT
Source organism: Lochmaea crataegi (assembly GCA_947563755.1). NCBI lineage: Eukaryota > Metazoa > Arthropoda > Insecta > Coleoptera > Chrysomelidae > Lochmaea > Lochmaea crataegi. The sequence goes on from OX387426.1 coordinate 25,778,788, forward strand.
GGGCGGAAGCAGTAAATACAGCAGTTCATGTGCTAAATCAAACTGGAACAAGCACAGTTGACAACAAATCACCGTATGAATTATGGCATAACAAGGAGGCGAAGCTAGACCATTTACGGATTTTTGGTTCGGAAGTATTTATTCACATTCCAAAAGAAAAACGTCAGAAGCTCGATGCGAAGGCAGAAAAATGTATGTTTGTTGGTTATGACAATAATTCAAAGGGATATCGAGTTTGGAATTCGAAAACTAGTAAAATCGAGATCTCACGAGACGTCGTTTTTTTGTTAGAAAATTCAATGGGAACACTCGATATTTGTGTTGAAGAAAATGCTAGTGTAGTCAGTAAGAATGAAAATAACGAAAACGAAGACAATTATGGTATTGACAAAGGTGCAGAAAATGAAAATGACGAAGATAAGGACACAAATGAATGTGCGTCACTAGATCAACAGAAAAATCGTGGTATGACCTGCGATCTTGATAGCAGAAATATTGTCAATAGGCGTCTACGTGATCGTAACACTTTAACACATCTGGTAACTGGTGAACATTCTGCAATGTTGGCAGTCAGTGATGAGCCAAGAACGTATGAGCAGGCAATTCAGTCGATTGATTACAAGCAGTGGGAGCGAGCAATGGATGAAGAGTACGATTCACTTATGAAAAATCATACTTGGATTTTGGTCGATGCGCCAGTTGATCAAAAAGTGATTGACAATCGCTGGGTCTACAAGGTCAAAGAAAATCCGGATGGGAGTGGGAGTGTTAATCGGTATAAGGCACGATTGGTAGTACGAGGCTTTACACAAGAGTACCGAATCGATTACCAGGAAACATTTAGTCCAGTGGTGAAGTTTACATCAATCAGAGCGATCCTAGCATTGGCTGCGGCAAAGCGTATGACACTAAAACAGTTTGATGTGAAAACGGCTTTTCTAAATGGCGATTTAGAAGAAAATGTTTATATGAGCCAGCCAATTGGATATAATGACAACAGTGGCCGAGTGTGTAAACTATACAAAAGTTTATATGGTTTGAAGCAGGCTTCGCGCTGTTGGAATAAGAAGCTCACTTCTTTCCTTAACAGTTTTGGTTTCAAAGAGAGTGGATCCGATCCATGCGTTTTTGTTAGCAACGGAAAAGATGGAATGTTAATTTTGGCAATTTACGTTGACGATGGATTGATTGCAGCAGAAGAACAAGAAGCCATTAAGCCGGTCATTAGACACTTACAGAGAGAATTTGAGATCAAAATTTTTGAGCTGAAATGTTTTTTGGGACTCGAAATTGATCAGCTTTTGGATGGATCGATTCATGTTCATCAATAAGGATATGCAAGGAAGGTTCTTGATCGTTTTGATATGACATATTGTAAGACAGTGACAACTCCATTAGCTAGTTCACAAAACCTCGGAGATTTTGAAGCTGATAAAAAAATCGATTTTCCTTATCGAGAGGCAGTCGGGAGCTTGATGTATCTGGCCGTTGCAACCAGACCAGATATTAGTTTCGCAGTTGGAAGTGTCAGTCGATATTTGGAAAAACCAGCTACTGCACATGTGAATGCAGTAAAACACATTATGAAATATATCAAAGGTACAATGAACAAAGGAATACGTTTCGTAAGCGGAAATAATTTAGACTTTTGCGGGTATAGTGATGCCGACTAAGCTGGAGACACGCAAACACGAAGATCAACATCAGGTTATGTTTTCATGCTTGGAGGAAGTGTAATTAGCTGGGGATCAGAACGACAAAAATCCGTCGCACTATCCACAACAGAATCCGAGTATGTGGCAGCGTCACAACCTATAAAAGAACTTGTCTGGTTGAAGAATCTCTTATGTGATCTTCGACAAGTTAAATTGGATGTACCAGTTTTATTTATGGATAATCAAAGCGCAATACGACTTGTGAAGAATCCAGAGTTTCATAAGAGAACTAAGCATATTGACGTACGTTACCATTTTATCCGAGAGAAATTCAAAGATGAATTTTTTGAATTACAATATGTTCAAACAGATGACCAGGCAGCCGATATCATGACAAAGGCATTATCAAAATTGAAAATCAACATTTTTGTCAAATGTTGAATGTATTGTCAAAGTGAATGTTGACATTGACTTGTAACAAAAAGTGGGAGTATTGAATTTAGTAAAGCGTTGTCTGCAGGTATTGTTTTGTTTAAGTTTGTAACATTCACTTATATTTTCATGTTGTCAAATAAGACAGTTATATAGTTGTCATTTTTCCATTAAAACATCATTCCAGTACCAGTTTTTCATTTTCATATAATCACAATAATCCAAAAAAAAGGCATTCCCCGATCCACCACCTGGGAAAGCGCCCGATAGGGGACCAGTACCCCCACCGGGTTATTATTATTATTATTATTATTATTATTATTATTTCCAACTCAAGTGTACTCTTGCTCAGCTCTTGCTGGTAATGTTCACCTATCCCGAGTGTTTGTAAACGCAAATGGGATTAGGCAGAGCAGTTACATATTTAGAAATTTACGGACAGTGTGACAAGTATTCAAAATTGCAGCCTTCTGCAGATCGATATAAGTGTTTTTGTGAAGACCTAGTTTGGTGAGGGTGTCTTGTAGAGTTTTGGGGATTAGTCCCGTAGATAAAACGATGACCGGCACCACCTCTACTTTCTCTGCATGCCACATCTGTCCTACCTCAATTGCAAGATCGGTGTATTTTGCAATTTTTTCGTTGTATTTGTCTAAAATATTGTTGTTATTGGGTATAGCAACATCCACCAGGAGAACCGAGTTAGCTTTTTTATCCACAACCACAATATCAGGCCGGTTATTCGTCACCCGTCTATCGGTGATAATTGACCTATCGTAGTATAGTCTAAAATCAGCATTCTCTAGAACTGCATGCGGATGGTACTTGTAATAAGGCGTGTAGGTGTTAATTAATCCAATTGGGTATAGCAACATCCACCAGGAGAACCAAGTTAGCTCTTTTATCCACAACCACAATATCAGGCCGGTTATTCGTCACCCGTCTATCGGTGATAATTGACCTATCGTAGTATAGTCTAAAATCAGCATTCTCTAGAACTGCATGCGGATGGTACTTGTAATAAGGCGTGTAGGTGTTAATTAATCCAAATTTGTTGGCCAACTTCTGATGGATGATGTTGCAAAGTTGATTGTGCCTGCGTAGGTAATCAGTGTTAGCTATGGCTGAACATCCTGACGTAATGTGTTGTATCGTCTCTGTTGTTTGTTGACACCTTCTGCACTTGTCCGACACGATGTTTGGATCTCTTATAACAAATTTCTTGTAATTATTGGTATTAATTACTTTGTCTTGGATCGCCGCCATAAATCCTTCTGTTTCTGGAAACAATGTTCCATCAGAGAGCCACTTATTTGATGCTTCCTTGTCGATATATGGTTGATTGAGGTCGTGATGATGTCGACCATGAAGCGCTTTCTGGGCCCACTCCGCCTGTTTGTCAGAGTCTGTAACGATTTCAAGTTTTTTATCAGGGTTTACAAGATCTAAGGGGGAATAGCTTTTATCTGCTTTCGCGACCAGCTCATGCAATTTAGATGTTTGAGCCTTGCCAATGAAGAGCTTTTGGAGTTTAGATATTTGATTATAATGTAAATTAACTATGTCCGTTAAAGCTCTCCCTCCCTCTTTTCTTGGTAGTGTGGTCCTAATAACTGATGATGTCGGGTGGTGACATTTGTGTTTGGTCATCATGGTTCGCGTTGTTCTTTGAATATCTTCCAGTTCTGTTTTTGTCCACTTATTATTATTATTATTTCCAACTCAAGTGTACTCTTGCTCAGCTCTTGCTGGTAGTGTTCACCTATCCCGAGCGTGTGTAAACGCAAATGGGATTAGGCACAGCAGTTACATATTTAGAAATTTACGGACAGTGTGACAAGTATTCAAAATTGCAGCCTTCTGTAGATCGATGTATGTGTTTTTGTGAAGACCTAGTTTGGTGAGGCTGTCTTGTAGAGTTTTGGGGATTAGTCCCGTAGATGAAACGATGACCGGCACCACCTCTACTTTCTCTGCCTGCCACATCTGTCCTACCTCAATTGAGAGATCGGTGTATTTTGCAATTTTCTCGTTGTATTTGTCTAAAATATTATTGTTATTGGGTACAGCAACATCCACTAGGAGAACCGAGTTAGCGTTTTTATCCACAACCACAATATCAGGCCGGTTATTCGTCACCCGTCTATCGGTGATAATTGACCTATCGTAGTATAGTCTAAAATCAGCATTCTCTAGAACTGCATGCGGATGGTACTTGTAATAAGGCGTGTAGGTGTTAACTAATCCAAATTTGTTGGCCAACTTCTGATGGATGATGTTGCAAAGTTGATTGTGTCTGCGTAGGTAATCAATGTTAGCTATGGCTGAACATCCCGACGTAATGTGTTGTATCGTCTCTGTTGTTTGTTGACACCTTCTGCACTTATCCGACACGATGTTTGGATCTCTTATAACAAATTTCTTGTAATTGTTGTTATTAATAACTTGGTCTTGGATCGCCATCATAAATCCTTCTGTTTCTGGAAACAATGTTCCATCAGAGAGCCACTTATTTGATGCTTCCTTGTCGATATATGGTTGATTGAGGTCGTGATGATGTCGACCATGAAGCGCTTTCTGGGCCCACTCCGCCTGTTTGTCAGAGTCTGTAACGATTTCAAGTTTTTTATCAGGGTTTACAAGATCTGAGGCGGAATAGTTTTTATCTGCTTTCGCGACCAGCTCATGCAATTTAGATGTTTGAGCCTTGCCAATGAAGAAGTTTTGGAGTTTAGATATTTGATTATAATGTAAATTAATTATGTCCGCTAAAGCTCTCCCTCTCTCTTTTCTTGGTAATGTGGTCCTAATAACTGATGATGTCGGGTGGTGACATTTGTGTTTGGTCATCACGGTTCGCGTTGTTCTTTGAATATCTTCCAGTTCTGTTTTTGTCCACTTCAGAATTCCAAATGAGTATGTCAGGACCGGTATGGCGTAGGTGTTAATTGCTTTGGCAAGATTTCCTGCGTTCAACTGGGACTTCAATAAAGCAGTTATCCTTTGAGTGAACTGTCCTCGAATTTTGGTTTTTGTCTGCTTTTGGTCTAGTAGCTTAGCTTGCTGAAATCATAGATATTTGTAGGTTTCACCATTTTGCATGGCATTTATAATGTTCCCATTAGGTAGTAATACATCTCCGTTAACGATTTTACCCTTCTCGATATTCAAGGTTTTGCACTTGTCTAATCCAAATCCCATTTGTATATCACTGGAAAATTTTTCAGTGATATTAAGTAAATGTTGAATTTGACGCTGGTTTGATGCGTATATTTTGATGTCATCCATGTATAAAAGGTGGGAAACAGTGCAGCTAGTGTTCCTGTTGGCTTTGATTTTAAAGCCGTAATCCGTATCGTTAAGTAGATTGGAGAGTGGATTCATTGCCAAGCAAAACCAAAGTGGACTCAGGGAGTCACCCTGGAAGATCCCCCTACGGATAGAAATTTCATCAGTTTCGAGGTATTGACCATTTATTTGTAAATGAAGGTTCGTTCGCCAGTGCTTCATCGATGATTCAAGAAAAGTAACAAGAGTGGGGTGTACTTTGTAAATTTGCAAAACTTTAACAAGCCAGGAATGTGGAACGCTATCAAAAGCTTTCCTATAATCTACGAAAGCCGTGTAGATGTTGCGCTGTTGTTTCTGCGCCTGTTTTAGTATTACCGAATCGATGATGAGTTGTTCTTTGCAGCCTTGGTGATCTCGTCTGCACCCTTTCTGTTCTTCCGACAAGATGTTGTTTTGATCCGCATGTCTGTAAATACGGTTAGTAATGCAAGACGTTAATATTTTATATATAGTTGGAAGGCATGTTATAGGTCTATACTGCGTAGGATCGTGAGTTTGATGCGTTTTGGGAAGCAAGTGGGTCGAACCCAGTGTCAGAAATAGTGGTGTATCTTCTGGATGTTGCAGAATATGTGTAAATGATCTTGCTATTGCTTCATGCAGACTGTCAAACTTCTTATACCAGAAGTTTTGGACATGGTCAACTCCTGGTGTCTTCCAATTACTGGTGCTCTTTATAGCATCGGTTACCTCGATTGTTGTCAAGTTAACGAAACGCATTGGTTCAATGCTAATTTTTTCCTCCTCAAATCTTATCCAGTGAGCGTTGGATTTATGTTCGATAGGGTTCGACCATAAAGAAGACCAGTACTCCGTTAGCTCATCTTTATTCGGAAGACTTTGGTTGTGATTGTTTACTGTACCGCTTAGTTGCCTGTAAAATAACTTCTGATTGTTATTGAATAAGTAGTTCTGTTGCTTCCTTTTCGTGCACTTGACATATCGTGACAAGCGTTTTGATTTTGCCTTTAACTTTTGCCTGAGTGAATCGATATATTCATATACATGTTGTTTATGTTGTGGGTGACCTGTATAAGTGTTGATTTTTCGATAGATCTTTCTCACTCTGTTTGTTAAGCGCCTAGACGGTTTCAAGTTGTTTTTAAACTCTGTAAGCTGCCCCAATTCCCTTCTGATGTCATCAATGGACTTTTCCAGCCGGCGTTACCACCAAGGCTTGAGCTGTTTGTAGTTTTTACCCCGATTGTTCTTTGGGGATTGGATTTGTTGATTGTGACTTCGAAGCACTGCTACCGCTCCACAATAGATGAGAGTGTGAAGTTGTTCCAGCGCTTCGCAGTCTTTAGCATGGTTCTGCAGTAGTAAGTTCACAGCTGCTAGTATGCTGTTAGTGCTCTTATTGGTTCGCAGCTTTGGTAATTTTGGCCGGTGTATTGGGTTGGTGCCATTAAATTCCGCTAGTGCTTTACAAAGTTCGGTATTATAGTCATTATCGGTTGTTTTGTCGCAATCATTGTTTATTTCCTCAACGCCATTGTGGTCTCCTTGTGCATTCTCCGATTTATGTGTATCCCGATCGGTAATTATGTCATTCTCTCCATCTTGAAGGTCAAGAAGGACTTCACCTCGAATTTGTTGCAACGTCGGACCGGGTAGTAGATTGTTTCTCACAATACTTCGACGTTGGTCAGCAATACGCTGTTCCGTGAGATGGTGAGATTCTGGAAAATGTTTAATGAATGCACGGTGGAGGGCGTATCTGTATGTCGTCATATCAGTTTCCATCTTGGTGATTTTAAAGTAGGAGCGCATAATGAATGAGTTTAGCTCGATAGTCCACTTCATGCGCTTCCTGGGCTTTCCGGCTTTTGTGGTCGTAGATGTGCCGACTTGCGTCACTCCAGAAACATCAGAAGCCGGTGGCGGAGGATCGATGTTGTTTTCCCCCTGAGTGTGGTTCGCAGTAGCCCTGCTCGGTGTCACGCTGCGCCTACCGCTAACCGAGGAAGAAGGTAAATCATTTTTCGAACAAGCCCTTCTAGCACCAACTTGAACGCGACAAGAGTTTAAGGTGTTGCAATGTCGATTCACCTGCTGATTCCTGAGATTTAAGGTCCCGGAATTTACAATCGAATTATTGCTCTCCCCAGAATCCGTGGAGCAGACAGCCGATGTACTAGGTACACTAGCAGTGTGGGATTCTGAGCATTTAGCTCTACCCACCTGGGGTAATCTAGTTTTACAATTCGACATCGTGATTGTCGCATTTTAGACCTACTGCCAGGTGCTGATTCAGCCGCTCCTTACATGGAGAACAGACGCTGTCGGAGTACCGCTCCTTACATGGAGACCGTCGTGTCCTGAAACTAACTGGTTTTGGTTCGCTCCGAGGTATTTAATTTCCTCGATACCTCCTATATCTGAAAGGCATTCCCCTATCCACCACCTGGAGAAGCGCCCGATAGGGGACCAGCACCCCCACGGGTTATTATTATTATTATTATTATTTTACCTTTTTTTTTTAATTTCTTGTATGTCTATTTTTGTATTTTAGAGCTATAGAGAAACTTGTAAAAAGGCTATGCCTGTTTGTTTCTTAAATAAATAAATAATTAAAAAAAACTACTTTATTATAAAAAAAACATGGCATACAAATCCAAGTGATACTAAGGGTTGATAAGCGAGGGATAATTGTTTTTTTTTCACCTTTTTATCAATTGTTAACTAAGTTATGCCCGAGAGAGTATATATTTTGCTATCTTATAGTTCATTTAAAAACCAGGAGGAGTAATTTCAGAAGCCTTACCCACACCACTAAAAGTTACCAGATTAGTTACTAAAGAGCGTGTTCCGCATTAGTCGTTTTCAGAATTTATGAAATATGCCTTGATTGACTTGACGCGGAAACTAGCCAATCATAGATAACCCTTATGTACTGAAAATGATTCTTAAGATGTCGGGTTGAGATGAGATGTAAACTAACAGGGTATTGTATAACCTGTAAAACTTATGCATTGTGGTTGTTTTGTATTTGATATTCCTGAGAGATTGAAGTTGATCGTTTTATTGTATAGTTAGATTAAAGGTTTCTTTTTTAAATTATATTGTATTGTAACTATTTACTTCATAATTTTAGTAATGCACGTAAGATATAACTTTTGTATATTCAATTTATTGTTAATGCTTTATTTATTAAAAATATTCTACAACTTTTGCTTCACAACAACTATATTAAAATATCAAATATTAACAATATTTCATAATAGAATAAGTTCCTTATGTATATTCCAAAGTTATACACAATACAAATTCATATGATAAATGTGAGTGGCACAGAAAGACCTACCTACTACTTAATTATTACAGAGGCATAATTTAAAATAATTTTGCCAATATAGAATAATTATTGTTTTGTAAAATCATATTTATTAAAAATCTTAGGAAAACGCTTAGAATCGCCAACTTTATTTTGCCTATTTTTTGGTTTCTTCATTAATATAATGTGCATTAGTTGAGCGTTTAAAAAAAGGGGACTATTCCAGACACTGGAACACTTAATACCTATGTAAGCGAAGTAGGATAGGTGTATGTATAGTAAATAAGTAAGTATTACTTCGCTAGACAAATTTCTTTATTCTATGTGTATAGATTTTGCTTGAAACTAATCTTTCAACTAATTACAATTGCACATCAAAGTGCCTATTTTGTGTTAGTTAGTGGATACCTAGACACAATACTACTGGTTACATTCTGGTCCACCCATGTTTTTCCCCTACTATGACCTTCATTAGTCCAAGTTTCATCTAAGTAAAAGATTGGCCTGTTTACTTTTCTATATTGTTTCTTGGATCTTAAATAGTTCAACCTCTATCGACAGATATCGTCACTTTTACGATTTTTCTTAGAATATCTAAAAATATATTATTATATAATAAATAAACATTTGACTCTTCAAAGTTACACACTTACTTGAAGTTGATTTGTTTCAAGAAAGTATATAAAGATGACCGGGACAATTGTAGCAAATCTGAACGTTTCTTCAAAGCTAGTAAAATTTTATCCACTGTAGGTAACTCATTTTTGAAAAAAAAATCATGCACTATTCTTCGAACCGAATTTTTATACCCTTCATCACAATTTTTGAGAAGTCCCGGTCTTCCACCACTATTTTTTGGGCTGGTAATTGTTCCACTACTACAGCATTCCTTCAATAGTCTGTAAACTGTTGACTTTGCTACTCCTGTAAGAAAAATGTTGAGCATTTAATACTATTGTTAATTTGAAAGTTATAATGATAACTTACCGGCTGCTTGAGAAACTTTGGATATAACATCAATAGTTTTAGTATTTGGCTTTTCATCCAATATTTGATTATACATATTTATTATGTATTGTTTATCTGACATTCCTAAATGGCCTAGACTTAGCCGTTTTCGTGGTGTTGGCGGACTATGCAAATAACTGGTACTTGGAGTAGAAGGATCCATAATCGCAGAAATTCAAGAAACAGGAGTTCTGAAAAGAACTGTTTTAACGAAATAGAGTGGAAAACTAAGTGAAACATATAAAATAACAAGGGAACGGATACGATGATAAAAACAAATATAAATATTATATATGTCAGAAGTGTCAATTATCACGAGATGTCAATGCTAAAAAGTGCTGTTTGAAACTGGTTGCAATCTGACCAATCAGAGATCTACAGAATTGCCAACTTAAATTCAAATTACTCCTCCTGGTTTTTAAATGAACTATAGTAGATGTTGAAAACATTAGTGGCTTGCATTTTGCAGCAATACTTCAATTGTTAATAATTTTCCAAAAATGATGTAAAAGTCCAATGTCCGCTAGAGCGTCAATTATCAAGTTTGGGTCTCAGGGAATAGTCTTAAGGACTATTTACACACATCAGTTCCGTATTAGTGCCATGTCAGTTCAGTATCAGTGCTAACCGTGCTTCTTCAGTGGTAAAATCGCAATCGGTGGGGGGTAATAAAACTGTCGGAACAGGTCATTTCAGGGGTGGATACCTATTATTATTTTTAAGCTATGGAGACTTTCGGATTACTGAAATATTTATTACGAATATTATTGAATGCCTATATTATTTTGGTGTATTCGGTCGTAATTTTTTTTATGAACATATTATTATTGTTGAAACAATTTTCAAGAACTATAGCGAGACTTAATGACCACAGGCAGTCGGAGTGGGATTATAATTTCAGAGATTATTCCCCTACCTGACTTTAGAATTCGAACCATAATTTAACGGTCAACATTTCAAACCACACTTATTTAATAGGATATCTACGTATTTTCATAATTTAAAACTTAAGCAATACAACAAATACCTACGAACCCCTAATACTGTTCCTAAACCCACGACTATTATACCCCTAGAAAGTATTAAGATATGACTAGGTCATTGTTATCTTTCTACAATTTCCGTCGGCACAAATAAAGGACTATGCTTCCATCTTATGGACCACTCAAATGCGGATATTTTGATACCAACCTATTCGTCTTGAAAAATAGAACATTTGATAACATTGCGCCAATGTTGTAATTTAATTAATAAACCCACAAAATCAGTTCATTTGTCAGAAATTTTCGATTCGATTACAAAATCTAACCATTCAATAGGACACCACCTGCTGCGGTGAAACAGAGTCGGACTTGTGAATATAGTTGTACATACGATGAATACCAGTTTCGTTGAAACAAACTAATAGGATTATATTTTTCAGTTGTATAAAGATATGATTGATTGCAATCAAATTATGTAAAAAAGGTACATCTCTCAATTGACAATCTAACATCTTTACATACGTTTGTCATTTTGTAATAGCAGTTTATTATAACGTTTTCTATATTATAATAGTAAAATTATAATAGGTACATTTAATAACTGACCGACACGTATTTCGTACACAATTCCGGTACAAACGAATTCCCGTCAGGATTCTTAGTGACTATAAAATACACGTGAGTTCCCGTCCGACACTTGCAGGTATCTTAATCCCGCACTCGAATTGCCGTCCAGTTTATTTAATCCGCTTACAGGTAAACTAAATAGTTTTGAAAATTCCAGTAAATCGTAATATTCGTAATCCTGAATTCTAATGAAAAAGTTGAATAACCTATTGGGGTGGCTAGGGGGTCTGTCAATACTAATTGCTATGAATATATTTTTCTATTATATTTTCTATTATATTAAGTTGTCATTTTCGAAACGGCAGTTTATTAATATACATATTTCCGAACGTTTGTTGTCGTACGCTATAGTGATACACAAAATGCTTGAAGTAATACTAAGTGAAAAGGGTAAACCCTTTCTGGTTAGGTTATATGTTAGGTTAGCTTCTTTACATGTATATATTTATGACTCAGTTCAGTAGTAATACGCAATAAAATTGTAGAATTAAAATTCCGTATTTTATTACAATAATGATATCATATAAAATAATATCGTGTAATAGTGCCAAACATAAGACATTTATAACTATTTCTTATTTCATACATCTGAAAACGGACCTCCCTTAAAACTTTTACTGTTCACTTATTACAATATGCAATAAATACATAGCTAGATATCAGATGATTCAGAGAATTTTCCGTAATTACCATAAACACCTTTTAGACAGGTTAGTTTTCACCTTGACGGGAACTCGAGTGTCGGCTTAACGTATCCTAATTATGGAACAGGTAGACTGGTTGACGGTAGTTGACGCTGCTGATCGAACTATACCTAATCATGAAGAAATATAATGATTCAAATTAGATTTCAGTTAACAGTGCTTTTTATGTCATGCAAGGGAAAACACTCATCGCCATCAAAATATATATAACACAAAAACCGGCTTCGGCTATCAAAAAAATACGAAAATTAAACAAAACCCGGCTTCGGCTATCAAAAAAATACAAAAATTGAACAAAACCCGGCTTCGGCCATCAAAAAAATTTTATAAAGCAAAAAGGCGACTTAAGCTACCAAAAAAATATAAAAACCGGCTTAGGCCAATAAAATTTTTTTTTTCAGCTACACTTCGCGGATAGAAGGTAATGAGGTCCTCAGGCACTGCCTGTGGGGGAAAGGTGGAGCGCGTAAAAGGGGATACTCTAAGAATTATACATTATCTTTTAGTATCACCCTTCACGTCGGGTTCAATACCTACACACATTTCACAAGCATTTTTGTATTAACAGTTAATAGACATTTAACATCTTCCATATAAAAAAATCTTTTTCGCATCCCTATCCTATTTTTTTTTTAAAGAGTTACCGATGCCAACAAATACACTACAAAATACTACAAAGAAAAAAACAAAATATGAAAATTAACTGATAAAATTAGGTCAGTTCAACCTTGTCTGGTTTTATTTATTCATTTCTTATCACCGCTGATATCCTTACTTCGTGGAATCTGTAATACATGTCTATTTACGTAATTTCTCTCTGTCTTACTCATACAATCTCCGTAAGCGATTTTAAAAATAATATCATTAATTGTGGGTTTATTAATTAAATTACAACAATGGCGCAATGTTATCAAATGTTCTATTTTTCAGGACGAATAAGTTGGTATCAAAATATCCGCATTGAGTGGTCTTTTATTTTCCATAAGATGGAAGCATAGTCCTTTCTTGTTTTTACAACATTCATTACAGCAGGTAGTGTAAAATTACATATTTTGTTTGGTCCACTTGTGCTGAGCAAGTCCCATAAAATTTTGATTTATTACTCCGCACCGATGGCTATTATTGCTATAGCTCTAGACGATGAAGAGGAAGAAAATCAAATGAAGAAACGAGAATGGGTACATAAAGCTTGGATGAAACGAGGAAGTGAAGGAGAATTTATAACTCTATATATAAGGAATTGGTGGACGATGAAACAAAATTTTTTGAATATTTCAGAATGTCTTAAAATTGTTATAATATATTGCTTTATAAAATAGAAAGACATTTAATGAAACAAGACACTCATTTTGAAATACAAAAAATATCGTTCCAGACTTTCATACAAATGACGGATCTGACACTGAAGCAGCACTGATGGTAAAAAACTTCACTGCGCCGGACTTGTCTGAACTAGTTTATTTGAAACTATGGCATCGATGTTTTATTTTTCACTGACAGTGATACTGAACTGACACGGCACTAATACGGAACTGATATGTGTAAATAGTCCTTTAGTCTACTTTTTTTCACATGAAACTCGGTTTTAAATAATGAAGCATACATGTGTCATTGGCTACCGATCTATTATAGGTTGACACTATTTTGACATTTATCACTGTAATTTTTTTCCTAAAATTGAAGCATTATTTTCAGTTTTTATTTGTGTGTTGTGTTATTGTAACAGAACTATATAAATTATATTATAATAGAATTAGAAAAAAATAGATTTACAGCCGTATTTAGAAATATCAAATAACCGTTACGATAACGGTCCCGTTACGTCAACGGCTCCGTTTGGTTTCGGTTGGTATTCACAACTTAACCAGACGAGACATAACGGCACCGTTAAAAAACGAGCGGACACAATATGGCAACGTTGTGTCGGTAACTAAATCTGTAACGTAAGTGTCAATCATACTTCAACTTCAAACTATACTATAACCATCGTTTTTTTTTCGTTCTGTTTAATTTCCTATTTCTTTGTTTGTTGGAAGTTTTTGGGAATTATAGTATATTATATATATACGTGTGTTCGCAGTAAGTTAGATTGAATATTTATGTTCTTGTTTCACATCAAGTTATTTTATAGTTATGGCTAGTAAACGAAATCAAAGCAAAAATTATACGCAACAAGAAAAACAATTGTTTTTAAGAATCTTTGAATCGTCAGTATTTAAGGTATTAAGGAAATAGGAGATTAGGATATTAAGAAAATTCTGTGTAACATTGAGAATCATTAGTTAATCATAAAGCATTTAAAATTTTTGTTTTGAACCCTATTGCCAACACATAACCTATAACTAATTAATTAAATCATAGGAGCACTTCATCAATTTACTAAACTTTTCAGTATTCAGATTTTAAATTGGTACTCAGGCAAATTAGTTTTAAGTGTGAATATTACTAACATATGATAATATACCTACGTTAAGGCAAACATGCCAAATGTTGATAAATATACCAAAAAATATGAATGCCTCTGCACTGGACATTCCCATTTTTTCCTAACCTAATCCTTTTCCCTAAATTCCCCAACTATACAGAAAAAAGACATTGTGAAAAGCAAGATTACCAATGCTACTACAATTAAAAACAAAAGAGAAGCTTGGAAGAGCATTACGAAGCAGTTCAACTCTTCTGCTGAAGAACCCAGAGATGTACAGCAGTTGAAAACTTGTATGAAAATTGCAAAAGAAAAGCTAGGAAGGATGTTGCAGAAGAAAATGTAAGTCCTACTTGATAATTATTTATTACATCCATAAAAGTATGTTTAAAATATTTTTAAAATGATAATATATTTTTGCATTTTAAACTGATTTCATTTAGAGTGTCCCAAGAGTATGCAAGTTTGAAAAAGAGCAACTTACAATCTTTTGAGTATATGTTTACCTAAAAGAGTTAAAATAGAATTCGAATTGACCGCTAATAAATTTTTGTAATTAAATATATAATGACAATAAGGTGATAACCTAATTCCAGATAAACAATTTTTTGCTTTAATTTTAATAAATAATTTTCTTTTCATCTACTTTATGTATCTATGGATTTTATTGATTTTGTTAATAACTCAGATGTGAATATTTGTAAAGAATTAAATGAATATGTATGCCCTCCATTAATGTTATATTTAATAAATTTCAAGGCTTATAATTGTATTAAAATATATGTCAATTATTGCTCTTGTAGGGAAATTAACTGTACCAGTTGCCAGAAAGGCAAATTTTATAATTTGCAATTTTGATATACAGCATGTAGTTGTATACTATAAACAGTTTGCATAAACTCTTTTACAATAACTAAATGTGTTTGGGATTTTTTGAAGAGAGCACAGTATGAACAAGTCCTCATGGAAATTGATGTTGAGGAAAATGCTGCACAAGCCATACAGTTGGCAAAAAAGAAGCTAAGCTTCAAAAGGTAAGAAATTAATATGTGGCCAATACATTTTAAAAACTAAAATTGAAATTTTTAAAACGGGGGGAGGTGGCTGAGTTTCAGAAATCAGCAGCATAGTCAGCAGATACTAAGCATAGTGGGAGGCAATATTAAGCCGATTGCCAACATGTATGATCCAGCTGACTATTTCAATGGTAATGTATCATCTTAACGAATATTCATTATATGTACAAATTATTATTTATATCTAAAATATGCTTGAAGTTTATTTTTAAATAGTAATACTAATTAATTACCAAGTTATGTTGCAGATGCTGAATACCTACCAATATTCATAAAAATAAAAATATTATTTGTCTAATTCTAACTAAAATATTTAGTACAATGTCTTTACGAAAACGAAATCTGGCCTTAAAATCAACATCGTCATATTTCTCAAAGGCATTAATTCGAGGTCTTATGAATCGAATTCTTCGATATCTTGGGAGGACTTCTCCATCACTTTCCTCCGATAAAGGCGAGGAATCAAATAAATTTTATTAAGATGAAATGAAATTAGTTTTACTTTTTTATTGTATTCTGTTTGATAGTTTATTTCAAAGTCGTTCTTTAAAACATTTGAAGATTTTTAAATGAAATGTCAATTTTGAATAAAAATATTTTATGTAAAATAAAGGTCTCATTTTAATAAAAAAAGAAAAATTCAACACTTCACTCCTGTTCAAAATTTGCTTGTTAGAGATCTCCCACGACGGTAACAGTTCTATCAACGTATTCCCAGCAAGCATAATAGGTACCGATCTTTTATTAAGAATCATAGAGTCCACTTGCTCTTAGAGCAAAACATTTTCACTTATAATCTCCCTAGAGCACGAATTACTTCCGGAAATTTTCTCGAAGTGCGAAATTTTTGAAAATTTTTTTAAAAAATTCGCGGCTGAGGAAAATTTCAGGAATATTAATTCATGCTCGCGGGAGATTCGGTAAGAAAATTTTATACCAAAACTTTTTTAAAATAGAAATTAAATTGGTGACATAACCAGGTGACATATTATTATTATTTATGTCAGCTGTCAAGCCAGAGGGAAATTTCCACTTATTAATTTCCCTCTACGCAGGGAAATTTCCGAAGAAATTAGGTTATTGTCATAGCAACATGTCAAAATGCAGGCATCTATTTGGCTAAAATTAACTGGTATATAATTTTCAGTAGTAATACCACTAGGGTCTTGATAATATCGAGATAATTTTGTCATAGAGAATGCTGAAAGCGTGTTGCTTGATAATAGCCCAAGGCCGCAGGCCGAGGGCTATTATCCTTGAGCAACACGCTTGAATTCGATAAGATAATTTTTTACTTTGTAGATATCAAAAAACTGATTGTCAATCTGACGTTTAATAATTTTCAATACAAATTTTTTTAGTTTTAATCAAACAAATATTCATTTTTATTTAAAACTACAGTTGTGAAAAGTACAATAATTGGTAAATGTTAAATTGGAAGAAGAGTTTGCTGAAGTTGACAGATTGAATTTCCACTGTTGAAGAAATTCCTTGCATGGTGTTGATTATTTCACCATGGCGTTCTTGGTTAATATCCAAGTACGGTTTAATTGAATTATTTTCCATATATATTTTTTTGATTTGATTGTATTTTTTGGTATATTATTAAATATAATATCATTAATTGCATCGTTAGATGCGATACCAAATCTTCGCGACATTTTTAAACCAGTTGTCAGTTTGACGTTTAATTAATTTTTAATAAAAAAAAACACCAAACTGAAAACACCACATGTATAGTACGGCAAACATAACTGAAGCTGTGAAAGACATGCGGTCGAAAACATTCGATATTGCCACGTTTACCTATGAAAAAGCTGAGTGCTAAGTATATAGTGATAATAATTAGAAAATGGACTTTTTATTATTAACAATATGTCAATAATGATTAAACGTTAGTTCTTTAATGTGCTTGTTTCATTGGATTTTGTCTATTAACATTATTTTTCCAATTTCTTAATATTGAAAGATGAACTTTTTTCCAAATATGTTATGGGTTTCCTTCAAGCCGGCAACGTCGTGCGAAAATCATATTAACCACGCCCTCCGGACTCAATTGGTGAATATTAATCGAACCTCCGTTGCTGGGTAACCACCTGACTTCCTATTGGCAAGCGCGTGCGTGTGTTCCTCCCTCTCACTTCGACAATTGATTGACATTGATTATCCAGTGGCGTTTATAAAAGTCAATATTTACCTTCGTATTTTCAGTTTTACTTGGAATCTTATTATTTCGTATCCATATTGAATTCAAGTACGATTTTTAACATTATTTGTTTTTAACAAATAGGTACCGTGTTTTAAAAAATACCTTGCCTTTAAAGCAAAGCATAAATCAGTTTCTATATATGATTATTTTATAGTAATAATTATTATTTTTAATACTTTTATAAAATAGGTACCGTACGCTATTGGTACGTTTATGACAGGTATCGGCCATGTGTCCTCGCCCTTTACCGCTGCCCCGTAGCTTCAGATAGACTTGCCAAACTATAGTGTATTATCGCTATTTATTATATTATTTATTATATTATTTATATATATTATATTTTCTCATTACCTAATTTGGCAGTAACAAATGAGGATATGGTAAATTCTATGCCTTACCTCTGGAAGACTAATATAAAGTTCAGTTATATATCTAGATATTGAGATACGTTACTCAAAAATACTCCAATTTTCCTAGTTGAAGAATTTTGTATTACTCTCGTTATATTAACCTAAGTGCTAGTACTAAAATGACACCATGCTTTGGTCTAACTACTACTGTGGTGACTTTGCAGTAGACCAAAGGTCGATAAATATGGCTGGGTTCTCCAAACCGAATTTTCAGTTCCATTCCTACTAGGATCAACGAATATATCCCTTTATTTTTCGGGCCGAGATGGGAAACTCATGTTCAAATGGGTCCAGGACCCAAACAGTGTTGGACTCATCCCCAAGGAGATGCCTACCAACCAAACCCACCTCAAACTCGCCGTTACCCCCGCCTCGGAATCACTACCCTAGCATACTTCGAGACGGGCGGCGGTCCCTCGCACACTCTCCGCTCACATCGTCGTGTTCTCCCTAACTTCCACTCCTACCTCTCATGCCATATCGAGTCGTACTCTCCCCCTGACCATGCTCTCTACTACGCCACTTACCTCCATCCATTCCTCCTCCCCCCTCAACATTATCTTCACCAAATTCTCCCAATACACTGCCTCCCCTAGTTTCCTCCCCAACTTCTTCAGCACTTCCTCGTTCCTCCAGCATCTAAACACATGCCCCACATCATCCTCCACTCCACACCTCTCGCACACTCCAGTCTCCCTTTTTCCAATCTTGTGGAGGTACCCGACTCTCGACCCATGTCCAGTGAACACCTGTGTCAAGAAGTAGTTCACCTCCCCGAATTTCCGATTCATCCAATCTCTCCTATTCCCAATCGCTCCTTTTAGAGCGCCCTCACACTCCTCCCACCTTCTCTCCATTTCCTCCTCCATCCATTCCTGTACTCCCTTTCTGGTCGAAGCCCTCCAGCGTTTATTTCTGGCTCTAGCCATCACGTTCAATGGGTAGGTCCTTGCCAGCACCGCTGCTGCCAGTCCACCCACTGTCCTGTACCCCTGCACTACCCTCAGCAATATACCTCTCTGCACCCGCAGGAGTGGCCTAACCCTCGCATTTATTTCCGCTCTTTCACCCCACACCTCCGCACCGTACAGCATACTCTGCTCTACCGTCCTACGATCCTCGTCTCCCACTCTCATGGCCCCTTCACATTACTCATCAATCTCCCCAGCCATGCTGCTCTCACTTTCCCCTTCTCTGCCGCCTTCAACATGTGTGTTCGGAAGAATAACTGACTATCCATCCACACACCTAGGTATTTCACACACTCCTCCTTGCGAATGCTCTTTCCCTTCACCATCTCCCCCACTTCCCTCGTCTTGCTCCGTCCCTTCACTAGCAACCCCACCGTCTTATCTTCCGCCACTTCTAGTCCGCACCGCTCTATCTTCTCCACAATCTTCCTACACATTCTCTCCGCCTTTCTTTCTATCTCCGCCTCTCCTTTTGCCGTACATACCAGACACACATCGTCCGCATACACCGTAATCTCACATCCCTCTTCACATACTATCCCACAAACCTCATCAAACACACACTTCCATAGCGTCGGTCCAAGAACCGAGCCCTGGGGCACTCCAGCCTCCGTATCATACCTCCTCCCTCTAGTGTCTACTATCACACGTCCCGTCAGGTAGTCCTCCACTAGGTTAACCAAACCCTCCCCCACTCTTAGCCTCAGCAACGCGCTCAACACTGCCCGTTTGCTGACACTGTTGAACGTTTTCCGGACGTCGAAGAACACGAGTAGGGCCAATTTCTTGATCCTCCAGCTGCCCTCCCTAGTCCTTTCCACCCTGCCCAGCGCCGAGATGCATGATTTTCCCTCCGCAAACCCGTGCTGGTTTTCCCTAAAACCCCCATTCCTACCAACTTCCTCCTCAATCCTATCCTTCATTATCCCCTCCATCAATTTACCCATACCACACAGCAGACTGATGGGCCTGTAGTCCCCCGCCCGCTTCCCCTCTCTACCCGCCTTCTTGAGTAGTATTACCCTAGCTACCTTCCATCCTCCAGGATCACCCCTCTCCTATCCGTCCCCCCCCCATGCAGTATTCTTAGCATTGAAGTCACCTGTCACCATTCTCCTAATTATCCTCCTTTTCCATTTTGACACCCTCAGATCGTCCTCCAATCCTGTGATGCTCCTCTCATATATTTCCAGGCTGATATTTGGGCGTATATACACACTGTATACCACCATGTCTCCCATTCGCACTACCACCCATCCGTTTCCTTTCCTCACTTCATCCGCCCTCAGTCCATCTCCCATCACTCTTATTCCTGCCTCTCCTGTATCATCCATAATCCATCCCTGCTTTCCCACTTATCTAGCATTTACCTCAGATCCACACACCACATCCACTTCCCTCCTAAAAATCACTTGATCCAATATATCATGCGCTATCCTGCATTTCCCTAAATTTATCTGCAGCACCCTCCTTCCATCCCCTACATTCCCTCTTCCCGCGCACTGCACTCCCCTTCCTCCCATTGGTCCAGACTCGTCCCCTCTGAGGGTTTTCCATTGTCTTCATTACTCCCTTCTTTCCCCTACTACATTCTATCTCCCCTGGCTTGTGTCCCCTTTCCCCACATACCGTACAAAGGAAGGCCTGCCTAAAGTCTCTCGCCATGTGATCCTCACTCTTACAAAGCCAGCACTTACTCCGCTCCTTGACTTCATCCCGTTCCTCTCCCTTACCACTTTAATCACCCTTGTCCCTTTCCCAATCAAATTCTCTATTTTCCCCCTCACCATAGCTCCTGTCACCCTTTCCACCTCCCCCAGAATTCCCCTCAGCTCAACCCCCTTCTTTGCCTCTATAACCACCTCCCTATTTCTTGAGACTCTGAGTCTATCCACCCACTCCCCTGTCATCTCTCTCAACCCCTTCTTAATCCTCTCGATCCCCTCCTGATCGACTTCCCCGATATCCTTCAGGATTATCGCCCCAGTTCTACCCTCCTCTTCCTTTTCCCCATCTGTATAGATTGTTACCTCCGCCACCTCTCCGTTACCTCTCACCCACGCGACCATCTTCTTCAGCACCTCCACCTCTACCTGCTCAAGCCTGTGGAGTCAAATGCTGTCCCCGCTCCCCACTTCCCCAAACAGTCGACTCATCAGCTCAAACACCTTTTTCTCATCCCTACAATCTCCTTCCATCCGACAGATCAACTCCTCCGTCTTCACCCTTACCCCATTCCTTTCCATAGTGCGTACCTCCTTGACCCACTCCATTTCCTCTCCCTTTCCTCCTAGCATCGGGTACCTATCCCTAAACATCCTCTGTATTCTCTTCTCCATTCCACTGTCTTCCTTGGTCACCCATACCACCTTTACCTTTTCATCCCCTAATATTAGATTTCCCATCTTCACCTCTATTCCCTCCCCCTTTTTACCATCCCAGTCCCTATCTCTAACCTCCTTCCATCCTTCCCAGTCTCTTTGCCCCACCTCCCATCGTGTTTGCATTATCTCCTTTCTATCGTCCTCCCTCCTCAACCTCTCCAATTCCCTCTGCCGCTGCCTTCTCTTCCTCCAGCCTTTCCACCTTCTCCTCCAGTCGCCTTCACTCTCTCTACACTCTCCCTCTCTTCTTCCTTCCCATTCTCCACTTCCTTCTTTCCCTTCTCCTTCAGTTTCCTCTTCTGTTCCTTGTCCTCCAGCGGCGATACCTCCTTTCTCTTCACTCCAGTATCACTCCACCCTCTAGTCTCCTTCGCCTTATCAGGCGTTCGTTTGACCTTCGTCGATTTACCAAAAATTCCTTTTCCTTGCCCTCCTTCATCCACAACCTCCTGTTCTATTTTGTTTTCTTCTTTTTCCATATTCCATCCCACGAGTAGCTAGGGAATTGAATGTCCACCACCACAGAGCCCCGCTTGTGGTGGTAAGGCTGGTTACTCCAGTAGGTCACCGGTATCCCGGAGGCACCGTTTCTGACTGACTTTTGCGCAGCCATTCATCCATTGCCACGGTAGCTAACAACGTAGATTACGGATTGTTTTATCCAGGTTTACTCCTCTAGATCTCTGGGGATCTAACCACTGGGGGTATTCTTCTGAGTGGTCCCGCCCCCAGACGGCAAAATGAATATATCCCTGAAATTTTTTTTCTCACAATCACTTCAAAGGCTTGCAGGAAAGTACAAATATATCCTAATAACAACAGTTAAGATTTTTGACATAAAAAGTGCAAACTCAAATCAAATGTTTTACGTGGCCCTATCCGAATTTTATGACTTTTGTGTGAAATTGTGTGGTGCCTTGAAAATCTCGAGAAGAGTTTTCGTCGTTTTTGGTTTGAAATCTCCCCGTATATATGATTTCTCAGAAATACAATATGTGCTTGTGAATACGATTCTTCTTTTATAAAACAAAAGTCATCGACCTTATTACATTAGAATACAATATCAAACGTGAAAGTGAGCTGAATAAATATGAAGGTATAAAAACATATTCAAATAAAATCAATTCCGTATCTGAAATTGGAAACAATTATGGAAATTGATCGGTTTCACCATACCAAGTTTCTCCTATATGACTCAATTATTTGAAATTTATTGGAAATGTCGCTCAGCTAAATTTACGAATATTATGTGCGACATTTCGATTTAACACTCGAACGAGTTTTTATTAAAAGTTTTTGAATTTTATTTAAGGAAGGTGTTTTCAACGAAATATAACAGTAAAGAAGAATTCTTTTCAACTCAATGCTTTCTTGATTAATGCGCTGAACAGAAAATTAATCTGTATCTTTTGAATTTAGTTACACTTTTTCAAAGTTGAATTGAACCTTTCATAAGTACAACTGAAAACGTTACTGAAGTAATATTCGGTGGTATATTCGAAAAAAAATGTAAAAAAAAACGGGAAACTAACAATAATAAATGTTCTTTAAAGTAATATATTGAGTGCATGTGAAATTGCTGACAATCATGGATGAAAGTTTGTTGCACTAGAAACAGCTTAAATGCATTTTTGTTGTTATTTGGCCAAAAAGTAATTCACCCCTGAAGGGTGAATAGAAAGAGTATTTCTTTCCACTTGTTTTTCAATTTGACGTTAAAAACTGTCATAAATATCAAAGTATAATTTCGTATTTATCTGATTTATCATATTTTATTTAACAGACTGTTGGGTTAAAATGCATTCAACTGAAAGTGGGAGAATTGACCGAAACTGCTATCACAAAGATCTTCTGTACCTTTCTAGACGTGAAAAAATTACACTTTGGATAAAATAACCGAAGGAGAGCTCAATGCAGTAGGCAATTTATTTTTAGGGGGACAAGGTACGTAGATATGACATTTTCAAATGGGACATCCTGAATATTATGAATGTAAGACATTTTTTTCCTTACCCTGTTATTTTTAAAATAGTTTCCGTTTTAAGTACTTATTTTTAGTACGAATTATGGGTATTCCCTAATATTTTAGAAATACATATCTCGACAAAATGACCAATTTCCTGAAATAAATAAACAAACGATCACATTTCACGACGATGTTAAGTAATTTCGAGTCTACGAAAGGGTAAAGAGAATTTTAAGAACGATTTGAGTTTGTGTTCCCAGTAACTAGCTGTTGGTTTGTGCCAGATATACATACATTCAAGTTTTGTGTGAATTGTGGTGTATTGTACAACAAGATATTAGGAGTTGAATAGGTGAGTCTATCTCACAAAGTGATTCAGTTTCGCCTGTTATTTGATATTTTATTTTAAAAGTCATGGTATCTCATAGAGTAAATCATATTTGCGAATCATTTTAATTATTACTCTGTTTGAAGTTCTTTGATATTCCACGTTATTGAGGACATTAATTTCCTGTTCATCCAATCCTGCTGTACCTACTGTGGAGAGTTTGCGCCACTTTCAGTTTAACTCATAATCCTATAGGGGTGACCAAGATCCTTGATAGTCCGAGCCATTTTTCAAAATTTGAAATTTTTCGCGAGCCGCAATTAAATACGTTTAAAAGGTACGCAAAAAGGTTTCAAAAAATTTTCTTTAATAGAAATTATATTTATTAAAAACATACAAAAGTAAAAAATTTGTGTATTGGATTTAAATATTAAAAAAATTAAACACATTTAAGTATTTTACTTCTCTAGATAATTCTTTAAAATTTGGTGAATAATAATTGGTAACAGCACTTCTTAGTAATTCTTTGAGATGCTGGTTAGTTAATACTGATCGGTGTTTGGATTTCACGAATCTTAAAGTGGAAAAAATTATTCACATAAGTACGTTGTTCCGAATATTGAAATAATTCGACAGGCAGCCTTTTTCAATTCAGGATACTTCGATTCTGGTACAAATTTCCAAAATTCAGTAATCGCCGTCGATTTATATTTCAATTGTAGAGCTTGATCTTCTTGCATCTCTTGAAATCTATTTTGGAATTCCATCAATATTCCTTCCAGCTTTTGTGTATACTCGTTGAGGTTTCCTTGTGTAATATTCGAACAATTTTTTTAATTCGAGGAAAATGACAAAATGTCTTATTTTTAATGTTCTTTTGAAAAAGATGTAATTTGGTTTGAAAACTAAATATACACTGTGAGAGGTCTGATATTATTTCATTTTTCCCCTGCAATTGTGAATTCAGTGTTTGCCAATGTTCCATGACATAGTCAAAAACACCGGTCCACAAGTGATGTTATTCCTTCTAATCGCAAACTAGAATGGTTGGTTTTATCTTAACAGATATACCAACTCCGTTTACTTGAGAAGTGTAATTCAATGTCTGTCGGGGCTTATAGCCCGAGAAGTAGTTGATGCTTCTTAGTGGACGGTCTGCTCTTTGGAAATAAATTTTTCTAATTTTGTAAAGCGTTTAATAGTATTGAACTATTATTTTTTTGACGTCAATTATATAAATCTGAAATGAACAACAATGAACAAAAATTTAAAAAAAAATCTGGAAATCGGTTGACCCTAAAGGCCATCCCTGCAACTTCGAGCTCAAAGATAAAGCTATTCGATGCTTTTGAGCTCTTCGAGCTCAAAAGTCTTATCAAAGTTCGATGAAACACGATTTTTTAAATTTTCAAACTGCTATAACTTTCGAATTAATTAACTGGGTTCCACGTGGTTGGCGGCGATCGATGTAGTTTTTTGAGCACTATAAAAAATTTGGAACAAAAAAATTGATCTGATGAAAAATTTCGGAGTTATTACAAAAAATCACTTTTTTCGACAACGATATCTCACGAACGCATCAACCGATTCTGGCGCACTTGACGGCGATCGATGCGGGTTTTCAAGGTTAAGAGCTGATTAGTTTTTAAGGTTGAGAGGTTCAGCCAATTCGGAGATACTTTGAAAAAATGAAAAAAAAAACAACTTTTTTTTCACTCTTTTTACAATTCCTCGAAATCTACCTGTCCGAATTGGTTCCAACCCACAGGAAATCTAAGTTTGGTAAAGCCCTTTCGAACGACACCAACTGCGATCAAATCGGTCAAACCGTTCAGAAGTTATAAGAGGTTTACATACACACAAACACACACACACACACACATACATACATACAGACGTATGGACATCATCGTAAAAATAGTCAGGAAAGCTTCCTAGGGCTTCAAAACGTCGAGATTTGTTGAAACCTCCATTTTTGTAAGAGGGGGTAAAAACAATAACTTCCCGATTTTTCGAAAATCATAGGGAAGAATCATTGATTTTCTTAGCGGGAAGTTAAGAATAAAAATTATAAAAATAAATGAACTAGTTGTATAGATGAATCAATTTAAGTATAAGTTTTTAAATATATACATTTTATTTGTCCAGGAGATGAAAAATGTCAAAAAGGTTGCAATAATAGTAGTTCTCACATATATTAGAAACTGACTGACTAAAAATATTAGTACGCGGTGGTTTAATGTGAAATGTTTGATATCCTCATGATGCTAGCCTAGAAATCAGAAAGTTAAGTTTCTCACTAAGATATTGAAAGTTCACAGTATTAGTTGGTGCTTTACGTAGAAAAATAAGTGAACAGCATTATCTTCTTATAACAATGCTATTGAAAGAATGCCGTACTAGTCAATGGTTATGAGATGTACCAATACTTGGATATAGCCTGTCAATTTTAAAACTCAATAATTTCAAAAAACGTCTTTATACAGATTCAATATTATTAATATGCGTATGATATATGGGATTCCATATTATGGATGCATATTACAACATTGAACAAACAAATGAATAATATAAACTTTTTAATGCTGTTATATCGTTAAAATCTGGTGAGCATCTTGCAATGAAACCATAGGTTTGGCTAGCTGCAGATACAATACTTTCTATGTGATAAATAAAACGAAGCTTCCTATCAAAAACTACTCCCGGATCTTTAACTACGTCTGGTCTCTCTAGCACATTCTGTTCAACCATATAATCATAGGTATGTATTTACATCAGACTTAAGAGAATATGACATCACCACATACTTAACCGAATTTACATATAGCTGGTTAGTTGAGCACTATCCTAAAATTCGTTCCAAGTTATTTTGTGATTTGTGACAATCATTGTTTTCGACAATTCTATGAAATATCTTCATATCATCAGCATGTAACAATATATCAACATCAAATACATTTAAGACATCATTAATAAATAGCAAAGGTCCCAGATTAGAACCCTGGGGTACCCCACACAGAGCAAAATATTATTTAGACCACTGCATACTACAAATTGCTTCCGATTTAATAGGCATGAAGAAAATAAGTTCATCATACCAGTAGACAGTCAGTTTTTGATAATTTAAATAGTAACAAAACATGATCAAGTCGGTCGAAAACTTTGAAAAAGTTCTGTTCAATTCTATTAAATTTGTCATCATATGTTACAATATTATTGTACATGTACATGAGTTTAATGTTTCTTTCATAATTTCTAATATAGGATGACATAAAATGTCGCGGTAAAGTTATCAATGAAATATTCTTAAAAATTGAACATTCCGTATATTTCAAGTAACCAAATGAAAAAACCTTCGTTGAACAAACCTACATTATTAGCTTTACTTAATACAATAATTTCAACGTAATGAAAAATAACAAACTAATGTCAACCCATTATACCTACATCGGTCGACTCACGTTTAGCTTTCCAATAAACAGTCTATTAAATTGCGATACATCCTGTATTCTCCACTCAACAGCCAAATCCTTGAAGATAACCTAATATTCTGTTTGAGCAACAAGTATAACACCCTGCCGAGGCTCACCAGGTAAAGGTAGAAACTGTAATTTTACAAATCCCTACTCCTTCGGTAGATTCATAGAAAGCGGTAACCGCCCCCTGGAAAGATTAATCAAGAAGAAAGTGGCGTCCCCTCGCGCCGGAAAATTAGATATTGTAATTTCGTCACCCTCGAAAACACTAAACGTCCTGTCTAATTTACGCCTCAATCACGTTTTATGTGGAAAAGAGGGTCAAGGACGTTTAGGGCAGTTGACCTGTTTATATTGATTTGATTCTGTTGCGAGTAGTTTATGAAAGGGTCACCAAAGTAACAATAAATTCAATTACGTTTTTTCAATTTCATCATTTGAAATAATTGAAATATACAAGATGCGTCCTAAAATTTACAAAAACGATTAAATTGGAATGAAATATTCTCTGAGTAGAGAAGGATATATTTTGCATGACGATTTTTGGAAGAATCATAATTTTTTCTCAATAAAAATTTTATACCAGTCATCATTATACCAATTAGATACTTTATTTCGACATTGTTGCTATGAGCAAATTATCTGAAAATTTTTTATTCCACTGGAGCTGGTAGATGTAAAATTATTGGGAGATGGGAATGTGGAGATTTTCCACAATACGAATGTATCCACTTTCATTTCTAGTCAATATTGACATTTCCCTGGAACCTTAGACTTTTTGGTATTTGATTAAGTTAAATTATCCACCTCTTTTCTAATTAACTCTGTAATTTCCTTTCCAAATCATATATATATATATATATACATATATATATATATATATATATATATATATATAAACAAAAGGGAATTCTTGACGGTAGATAATTCAATAGGTTTTATATATCTTAGGGATTCCGTCGTAAGGAGGGCTGAATTAAACTCTTATTTACTACCCAACGTTTCGAAAATTTTTATTTTCTTTTTCAAGGCTGAAATATGAACATTTTTTTGGTAGGTATATCTTTTGTAAAATAATTTTTTAAAAACTTACGTGTAAAGTGAGTCAATAATTTACAAAACTAAAGTAATGTAGTATACAAGATCTCTTGTAACAATTGTGATCAAGTGTATTATGGACAGACATCTAGAGTACTAAAAGACAGGGTGACCCAACATAAAAGTGATATAAAACTTGATAAACAATCATGTGCTATAGCTGAACATAGTATAAAAACTGGTCATCATCCAAATTTCAACAACATCAAGGTTATACATTCAGAATCCAATTATCATAGAAGATCCTGCCTAGAAATGTTTGAGACCGCTCTAGATGAAAATTCATTGAACAAAAAAAGAGAAAGCAATCATGTAAATCACACTTATGCATATCTTTTTTCATTAGACAATCACCATAATAATAGTAGAATTGTTGATATTTCAGATTTATAACGATAAACATCTACCTAATAAGTTATAACAGGCTTGTTTTGTACATACTACATTTGCTATTGTTATCTTGAGATTTTAGTGAGGTAATTAGTGAGAGTAAATTGTCTCACAACTGTGTCTTTTTAACAATTGCGAATAGATAATATATATATGACTTCCTTCTTTAATAGGATCATGATTAAGTGACAAGTCATGGTACTATTAATCAAGACTGTCTTCTAAGTTATTAAGTTAGTCACAACAACTCTGTTATTACTCAATCTTAAAAAATATTAAAAAATGTCACTTGAGTTTTGACATTCCACATCAAAATAGTGCCTTCAATGTATTATATGAAATTTCTTACATACAAAGAATGTTTTACTTGCTGAATAAGAAGTTTAGTTTTGTAAATTATTGACTCACTTTACACGTAAGTTTTTAAAAAATTATTTTACAAAAGATATACCTACCAAAAAAATGTTCATATTTCAGCCTTGAAGAAGAAAATAAAATTTTTCGAAACGTTGGGTAGTAAATAAGAGTTTAATTCAGCCCTCCTTACGACGGAATCCCTAAGATTTATAAAACTTATATATATATATATATATATTGGTGGTATTCGACGTGACTATTTCACGAGAGAAAGACAAAAACAATGAAATTAGTGAACTTTTATTTAACAATGGAGCATAAACAAAAAAAGAACTCATTTATTTATATAAAAGCTACAGTTATGGTAATTAAACGTTTGTGCAATATTTTTATCGTTATGATGTGATTGTAGAACAAGTACTTGCGGTATGTTTGAACTTGTACTAGGATAATTTACTTGATCTGGTTTACTTTAGTTTTCAATTGATTTTAAGTTAGTCCAACTGCAAATAAGGTTTCAAAGAGTTGGCATGGGAATGTCCTGTTAATTTGATTATTCCTTGCTCACCAACACCTTTTTTTACAAGGGCAGAAATAGTGAAAGAGCGATGTGAATGATTTGTTAGTTTAAATGTTTTAATTGTTTGGTATATCAATTATTTCTGACGAGAGTTTGGTCCATTTTGATATGCTGTTAGTTCCAATAGGCATGTTTTTGAACCAAACTACCTTTTTCCAATTTGGATGGACTGTCAAAATAAGCCTGTTACTTGTGATTTCTGGATTGGTATTTATTTTTTCCAATAATTTTAAAAATAGACGAGTAGGACAAAGATCTTTGTTAGTGTTGTTTCTCACCAACCATTTGCTACTGGCCAAGTCTTTTGCACCTCCTTGTGTGGTCTTTGAAAATATGGGTCTAGTTCTTGTTAGAAATAATGTACCTGTTTTGCAGTTCACCACTTCGTTGCCCTGCCAGGCAAGGTCATAAGCGAATAAGTAAAATGTTTTTTTCTGTAGGCCGTCTGAGCTGTCTCCGTCATATATTTTTATCATGTCCAATAATTATTGTGCTGTAAGGGCTTTCGAACTGTCTTTTCTTCTCTCCTGGTTACCTTGGAGATGTTTCCATTTTGAGTCCTTTGCAAAACAATGCAGGTAAATGGGTCTATTTTTATATTAAATTCTTGATGATAGTACTTTTCTTGTAGCATATGCTTTTGATACTTGACTCTTTGTAGTCTTCTTTGCTTTTTTCTATGGTAAGCATAATCTTCAATAATTTTTGCTAATTCTTCGGCTGGAGTATGTTTCTCAAGCTTAATATCAACAAAAACTGCGAAAGCTGTCGCCAACAGGAAGCTTTAGAGATTTTTCTCCGATACTGCCTTTTTAAGTTCTGCGATGGATTGTGTTCCAAATCTGTTTTTTTCTTCAGAAACGATCATTTTTGTACTGAACTAACAAGAAATAACACAATGACATTTACCATGGTAACAAAATTAACTTTGATCAACGCACCTTGAAAAAATTAAAATTGTGTTGCCATAAAAATCACATTTGAATTTTGTCAAGGTAACTGCAGGTAACTGTTTTGTCAGTAGAAAAGATGCCGTTGCTATGGTATTTTGCCAGTGAATTATAATCTATTGAAATAGTCATATATTATCTCCCAAGACCTATGAATTAAATCGATTAAACGGTCGAGATATTTTAAGCATGATTTTGCTTGGAAGATGGTTAAATGCAGAATAATGTGAATGAAACTATTTGGTGAGTTGGTCTCGTACATGAATTCATTCACTCAAAAAATATTCGGCAATAATTCAAGCACTAGGGAGATTACAAGTGACAATTTTTTTTAAGAAGGTGATTTAATGTTGCTGCGGATTTTTTTTTGCTCTAGATTACATCACGTGGTTTTGCACCAAGCCTTCACTGAAATGAATTTCAATAGAAGAATTGACTATTGACATTGGTTTCTCGGCAAAATTAACGAAAACCCTCAATTTCCATCTACAGACAAATATGCTTGTAATAGCAATAGGGGGGCAAATTGTCATAATATGCATTATTGGTCAGCCACAAAGCTCCTTTGAATTTGAGTAGTTCAGTGTCCACATAAACTTGACACTTTTAATTCAACTCAACTTCCAGTAATTCAGCCTTCATTAGTCTCCCAATAGGATTTTGTTGATAAATTTGCTGCAAACTTTTCAAAGTACTCAGGAAGTCGCTAAGAATGAGTCTGTTTGAAAATGTCTGTGAGTTTAAGAAGTGGAGAGCTTTGTATGAAGCAAAAAGTTCAGCAGAGAAGATGCTGAGACTGGACGGCAGTCTGTATTGAGAAATATTCCCCAAGTTCACAATGGACCCCTGTTTTACATTTAGATACATCAGTGTATATGTTTTAGTTTAGTAACTGTATTGTGATTCCAAAATTGGTATTGCTGAGTTTACTTCGAGTTTGTTAAATATACTAAGTGTTGTAGTATCACTAGGGATTTCAATGGTCCAGGGCGGAGGATCATCCAAGTCTACAAGAAGTACAGGAGGAAGTTGAATTGCCAAATAATTTAGGAATATTCTTATCCTTTCGTAGTAAGGTTCAGCTGTTTTGTGCTTATTGCTGAAGTGATGTGAATATTTATTGGCGAATGTGTTGTTATAGAGGGGCTCATTTTTATTCGATGCAATTGAGGTAGAATGTGACAAAGTTAGATACATTCTTCGATAATGCAGAGGAGGTTCACCCGTTTTACTATGAATACTATTCACAGGAGTTGTTCCAAAAGCAATTATTTGATTACTCAACGATATTTACAGTACCTTTTACAAATTAACAAGAATCGACTTTAGGTCAAATTGCTTTGAAGTTGAAGAGTTATTGTTGTTGTGTAAAAAAAGTGCTCGTGCAGCTAAATCATCAACATTTACGGTTCTCTACCAACGCCTAACAGAAACCGACTCAGTAGTACCTGAAAGCAATGAAACTTGTCAAAAAACTGATACACAAATTTTTTTACCAAATTAATCCACTGCCCCTTCCACGTTGAACGCTTGTGACTGTAATAAAAAAGCAAAGCAAGCAAGTTTGAAGTTTATAGGTAGCGGCTTTTTTTGGGATATGCTAAAAAACCACTTAACAGCGCCATCTTCAAAGCGCGGAGGAACTTTTGGATGAAGTTTTTTGTGTTTATGACTAAGTACACTTATTCACAAAGGGGCAGACCACTAAGAGATGAAATCCTATCAAATATATTACAATCAATGTATAATGGATGTTGGTTCAGTGTGCAAAAAATATCATGTGTCAAAATCGTATTAAATAGATTTCCTGGCGTTTTGAAGTTAACATATTAATTCAAAACTGGAAAATATCCCAAAACAAGTGGGCGGTGCTATGACGTACTAACCCCTAACATTACCTGTCTCTGTCTGCTTCTATTATATATCCACTGGACACCGCAGTGCAGAGTTGTCAAAGTAACTCATCATTGGCCTTTGTATAGCTGTTTTTTCCTACAACGAATCAACTAATGATAAAAATGTCATTTCACAATGTTTGTTTTTTCCCTTTGTCGTCAGTTTGTATGGTTATTGTTGCTGTTTTTGTGTTGTATTTTCAATATTTTTCGAACACTTAGAAATAGCATACAAATACAATGAAGCATAACCTAAAATTTGATTGACTTCTGTTTTGTCATACACGGAACCACAGGTATACGGATTTACTATGATAGAATTTATATGATTGGTCGGCTTAAGGTCGATAAGCGTGTAGGGGCTACTACGTCACACAGCATTACACCAATGAGAGCAGCCTTTACAAATGGCGCGTGAAATTGTATATTTGAAATTAAAATTATGTTATTTATTGTATTATTCATATTATAAAACAAATATTATATAATTACATCATATAGTAGTTTTTAGACATGGAGATCAAGATTATACTGTTTTTGAAAATTAGTGGACTTTCCCATTGGACCTTGTAGGTGGCACTGCAATCGGTTTCACACTTAACTCCTCTTAAACGCCTGTACCAATTTTAATGAAATTTTGCATAAGAGGGTTTTTTGGTATTCCACAGAATGGGTAAAATTCTACGAAAAAAATTCCCTTGCTCGAAAAATTGTTAGAAATTAGGAATATCGGATTTTTATGAAAAATATTCCTTCTATCAAAAAATAACCATGATTATCGGATTTTCATTCCAAAATACAAAACAATCTTATATTTTTCCCATATTTTTAGAAATTAACCTGAATTAAAAATTCTTTGTACCGAAGAAGTGTAAAATTCTCTGAATATCTTTGGTATGTTCCTTTTGAAAGTAGTATCAAGCCAAAATCATAATAGCTATTAGTATTATTCCAAAATTAATTGAACTTTGAATAAAGTTTTCCAATTTAAAAATATCATTCTTAAAGCATATTATGAGCTGTTTGTCTTTTTTTAAATTAGGAAAAATAAGGATACGATAGTTATATCAACGACAAACAATGCAAGTTTACAATTGAAAAACCAATCTCGTATTTTAAAAGTGCTACTGTTTGTTCGATTGCGACTTCTAAAACATTTTTGTAGTACAAACTATCGGTGAACTTCATTATTTGTTGCTGGTGTATATTCTACCTTGTTTTCAGCTCCAAAGTTTTAATAAATAACACAGGAAAACAATGTGTGTTTAACATTTCATCACATTTGCTTTATCAGTAATAATTACGTAAATTTCCAGAGACTTTTTTGATAACGGCAGCAAATATAATCAAGGAATTTTGTTTTTCAGATGATGTGACATCATTCGTCACCACACCTTTCACAAACTGTAATAAATTCGCACCCAATGGCTAAACACTTTTATCCAAACCAACAAAATTAATGAAACAATACAAGATAATTATATTTACAAAGGTTTGTCTACGTTACGTAAAAACGTCATATACAGATTGTCCCACAAGCTGATGAACTGTGGTGAAAGTCCAGTTTTGAAAATCTTTGGAAATGCGTTATCATTATTTTATGGGAGAAATAACGGCTCAAGTTTCGTTTAGCCGAAATCAGGTACATGGAATATCGGTTTCTATACAAGAAAGCTAGCACTACATAATTTGATTTTTGCCGCGGAAATTCTTCGTTTCTGAGAAAATTCGAATTTTTAATTTTTCTACTATTAACTAAAATTCGGAACTTCACGGTGTTTTTTATAATTTTTTTCGTTATAGAATGATGTAAAAACATTTAATATAACGATGTGAACTAATTTTTATTCGAAAATGTATTTTTATCACAACAATTTTCATTGATTTTTCCGGGTTTAGAAGTGCCGAAATGTGATAGGAAGATAAAAACTACATATTTTTGTTTGATTAATAATTTGCTGTAGCTTTTCTATATAACTTTTTCCGCGGAAATTTATCGTAAGGGCGGTATAATAGAAAATCTTCAATATTTCGAAGTTTTCCATAGTATTCTCAACTTTTTTACATACTTTCGGGATCGTGGAGTGAAGTGGGGTGCTGGGTGGGGAATATTAAATATGTGCGGTTTTTTGCATTTATTGGAGATTTCGACCTTCTTACTGCGCCTTATAATTCACAGAAAAACAGATTTCGTTTGAAATATTATTTATAGCGATATTAAGTTGATAAGAATAGATATTATTCATTGATCTGTGTTAAAGGTCGGGAAGAGGATCACTGCATAGTGGTGAAACAACGCATTTCCGCGGATTTTCATTTTCGTATCGGTGATTAAAAATAAGTCTACAATATAAAATAACATTAATTTTTTATGCATCTCATTTCGTTACTTCTAAACCGCATTCAAAAAATGGCAACAGCGCATTTCCGCGGCAAAATTTTTTCAGTAATATACTCCCTGAGGTGCCTAAATGACAAAAATATATTTTTTTCTTTTTTAACAGATTTCGGCTAAACGAAACTTGACCCGAAATAACTTTTCCACCAAAGCCACTCCCAAAATGATCACAAGGTTTTTCGAAAGTTAGCTTAATTCATATAAAAATATTGTATCACGTTGAAAATCACAGAACCTGAGCTGCTACTTCTGCAGAAACTGCTGAAGTAGAAGAGAACGACATGGCATAAAAGTTATAGACTTATTTTAAAGAACATTTGTTTTCCATTCATCGATGTTTTGCTATGGTATGGGTGTTCATGAAGATTATTTTGAACAATACATTTTTTGTGTCACTACCAAATTGAAGGCTCAATCCTAAAGTATCCTGAAGTTACATTTAAAACTTAGGAACAAATTTTGAAGTTATATGAATGTAGACGAAACAGCTGTCTGTAACAGTATGTAACTTCGTGGTTTTTGTAGTATTTAAACTCTTCTTACGTCATCACTTGTATATTATATTTTGGAGGAACGCTACTTAGCACTAGTTGACATTGTTCGAGTTTTTATTATTATTCAAATAATTGACGTATTATCTTTATCAAAACATCATTTTCTCTCACAAATCACTGCATGTTTTGTTGATAAAGATAGCTAATCAATATTGTTGTGATTTGTAACTATTCGATGTCTCTACTGTTACTTGATAAACTACATCCTAATGTTCAATAACTGATGATCCATTTTAACAGGTACTACAAACAGTCAGCGATATAATTTATGAGTGGACTGAACAATGAAACAAAATTGATTTGTATCAATTTTTCAAACAAAAAATAAGAAATCCCAGAACTTTATTTAGAGTAAGTGAAAAAGAATTAAGTTGCAAAAGTTAAATTATGTGTTTTAGGGCGTTCTTGTTCATATTTATTATATTTTAGTATATTATGTTCAGCTGACGCTCTACAATTTCGGGTTTCATTAACTTGAAATCCTTTTTAACACGACCCTGTAACCATTCATCGCTTTTTAGTGATTATCGGTTCTACACAATAAGGCTTAAGCGAATTGTTCATTTATGGCTGAAGAAGCCATATTTTAAACTAAATTATACAGAGTAAATCTAACCCAACTAACAAGTCATAAGTTTCACAAATCACACATGGGTAGTTAATTCCTATTCTCTTTTTGGCCGTAATATTGGATATACAATAAACTAAACACAACACAATGAAATATCTTCAATTCATTTTATCAATAGATACGCCACAAATTATAAGATATTCACAACAGATGATTAGGAGCATACTGGTGAATTCGACTCTGTAAATTATGTTGCGACTCCTTTTCAACCAATTGCATCGCTTACCTGAGCTAAGCCCACACGTTTTGATCACTATTATCATTATCCGCATTTGAAATTTGAACGTATTATAGATTTGTATACAGTGCTCTGGAATAAGTGTTACTCTCTCTCAACCTCTTTATTTTTAAATAATAAGATAAAAGCTCGGACAGGTTGATTCACGGGACAATCATCCCTTCAATTTTTCGGTCAATTTTATGACACAGGCGTTGTCCAAAATGAGAAGCTTACCTACTAGCAGAAAACCATAGAGATACTACAGATAGAGGCAACAAGCCATAGGCCGCTGTGTAAATGGGAATGTCCGTCTGAACTCCGGTGAGAGAGAAAAAAACAGATGTCAGAAGTTTTTCTGTCTTTGCCTGTCGTCTATAGCATGCGCGCCATTAGAGAAAGACAGCCTGAACCTTCGACTTTCTATCTCTCTCTCTTATACGCTGACGGGTTTTGAGCTGGATTGTTGCCTCTATCTATAGTATCTCTATGCAGAAAACCCCTATCCGAAGATTACCATATTTCTCTATCAAGTGAGTTCGACGTTAATTCATCTACTTCAACTGAAACTATAGCTCAAGATGGTGAAGTGGTTCAGACGACAGTTTTGAGAGTTTCAAAGGAAAATAAGTTCCATCCCTACTAAATAAAAATGGTGCACGAACTAACAGAAGATGACCCAGATGAAAGGACACATTTGTTTTAGTGACGAAGCGACATTTTTTAATGGTCATGTACATTGGATTCCATGTTGAGGGGGGTCAGAAAAAATGTGTAATGTGGTTCCCAATATCTTAGGTTTACCTAATTCTTATGTGTAGTTTGGTTCCCGACATTTTCAGTTTACCTGGTCTCTATTAGTAATTTGGTTCCCGGTATGTTTTGTAAGTGTTAAACTTTCATCAGCTTCGCCCAAAGTGAGAACAAATGATGTACAAGTCCATCGCTTCTCGCCACTTTTCAGGACCTTTTGGAAACCACATTTATAGTTATTAATAAATAATAACTGTTTTCCTCCTCCACTCAAAATTATTTCGGGATTCATGGCAAAAATTTAACATAACTTTAAAGAAAAGTGAATGTCACTAAGCAAGCACAATTTGAAAGGTTGAGAACCAAATTCAAATTAAATATTATTAGGAGGCATCTTAAAGTGGTATCTAATTTAATATGTCAAACACCTTTAACATTAATAAAATGTTTAGCTATCAGTTAGTATTAGCATTTAGCTCTCAGTATAACCTTAGCTGTTAATTGTAATTTATTATTCTCTCAACCAAGTGAATTGAGTTGTTTGATTTACTATTCAATCGAGTACAAACGAAAGATCGCCAACCATCGAAGAAAATTAAGTCAAGCCAACAAAATTCATTGAATTGTTACGTAAGTAAATATTACTTACATAATCCGTAAATTTTGTAACCAAAGTGTTATACATTTTTGAGATCAGTGTTTCAGATCAGTGATACTTATTTTAGCTATTCTGTATGAAGGTTAGGTCTTGTTTGAATATAAGGAAGTTATGTGTGACAATTATGAACAAAAATATATGGAGTGGTACGTAAGTTGTGACCTTATGAAAAAATACGCTGAATCCTTCAAATACTCTGCTACAAAGACTGTGAGACCCAACAAATTTGTTAAGTCTGTGTATTGGATCTTATCCCATTTCATACTATATATTTAGTAGAAACGGAATAGGTATATATTATGGTGGATTCAAATAACAAAAACAAAAAAATTATTTTCTTCTACTGTCTAGTTCGGTTTCTTTTGTATATTTACTAAGCGTGAGTCAGTATCAATTGAGAAGCAACACATTGAAACAAATATGTTTGCTGAATCGATATTAATCTGATCAGTTCCCAGATCACTCACTCCTTTATTTCTACTTTTTCTTTCTTTTTCTTTAATCTTAAAGTCGGAACTAAACCAACAACCCGGTTCGTGGATGCTATATATAAAACATAATTGACTTTTGAAGAAAATATGTGAAATGGGACACATACGTGTCTTTTTCCAATAAACTCTCAATAGAGACAGTATCGAACCTGCTCAAAATTTTTGCCCCAAAAGGTATTGTTTTGAAAAAAAAAGGAAAGGTTATTCATCTAGATTATTTTTTACATTCAAGTTGATTGGTTGATTCACTCAAGCCTTTAGGCTTTTTATGCTCTTGGTTATACCGTTCATGCGAAGAGACCAGTAGCCCTTATCAGGCTCAACAGTCTTTTCACTAGGACCTTTTGGGAGAAATTCTCCCTTGGATACTCTAGTCTTAGGAATCTATATCTCCAATGAGACAGTGCTTCACATTCGAAGTTAATGTGAGAGGCTGTTTCCTCCTCTTCCATGCGCAACCTACAGATAAGATCCTCCCTATATATGCCAATTGTATGCATGTGCTTCCTTAGCGGCGAGTTATCCCGTCACTTTCCTTGTCTGGCCCCTGCTGAGGTTTAATATTTCGTTAATCAGCGACTCCGAGGGTTTTTTGACCAAGAGTTTGCTGTGTTTCTGTTTTGGCACGTGTCTCCAGTACGTCTGATGTTTAGTTTGAATCCACCAAGATGTACAACCACGTGCAGCAGGTTTTGATATTCCAAATACTGGTCCAGGACCAGTAAATGCAGTTTCAGACTCTAGCTTTGCTAGGGTATCTGCCTTTTCATTGCCTACAATACCCTTGTGGTTTGCCAGGGCTAAAAGTTTTTGAAGGCAGTCCCAGACCAGTCTAGAACTGATCTGGGGACATGCTAAAGATTTCAGTGCTGCCTGACTATCTGAGAGTATGAGGACTTTTTGGTCTCTATATTCCCTTTCGATGTTCATTTGCAAACACGTGTCGATAGCGTAGATTTCTGCATGGAATACAAATGCAAACTCCCTCAACGATGCGTGGACATTGCACCTGGGTCTGGCGCCATGGACTACACCTTCTGTTCCTATGTCAGTTTTAGATCCGTCTGTACTTGATGACTTGATACTTGATCGGAACTTTATGGATCATCCCGTGTAATTTGACAATCGGTTTTTTT
Source organism: Lochmaea crataegi (assembly GCA_947563755.1). Classification (NCBI taxonomy): domain Eukaryota; kingdom Metazoa; phylum Arthropoda; class Insecta; order Coleoptera; family Chrysomelidae; genus Lochmaea; species Lochmaea crataegi. Next base: position 25,818,178 of record OX387426.1, read on the forward strand.
CCATGGAAGGAGTCTACTACCCTGTTCAGTATAATACTAAAATGGATAGTTCGAAAAAGTGGATTTAGTAATTTGGGGACACTGGAATCACAACCGACACAATTGCTGACCTACGCAATCGTTGTGGTGATTGTATCACCATAAGAAAAATCGCACTAGTTTGCATTTGTTCTTTCATTCGTTGTGGATGTGCTTAACGGCCATTAGCCAAATCTTTCTACTTCAATTCCAGAAGCCTTATTTTAAATGAATTCAACTGGGGGAATTTTGAGTAGTTCCAGTAGTTGTATTATTTCCTCGTCAAAGTACTTCAGAGTCCACAGAAACAGAGTATGTGAATAGGTGTTTCATTCCTCAGTTCACATTTTCTGCACTTATGTACACCGAGTTTTCCCATTTTGTGCAAATGTTTTCACAGGGTACAGTGTCCAGTAACCAGGTCGGTAAATCTCTCAAAATTTCTCCTACACAGTTCCATTAACCTGGTTGAGAAATTCTTGCCTACCTTGTTCATTAAACTCTTTGTATAAAGGTGACCTTCTGTTAACCTCCATTCGAGTTGGTGTTCCTATGTCTAGCCAGTCCCCGAATTTTCCTCTCATGCAAACCTTTGTGATTCTACAGAACGGTTCTGGACCCACGCTATTCTATTTAGAGCCTTCTTCAGCTAACTGGTTGACCAATTCATGACCTGCAATATCCACCTAGGCTGAAGAACATCTTTTTTCAGGTCCGTTTATACCATCCCAAGTGCCATGGTTTGTTATCTAAGAACCATATGTTGTCTCGAGGACTACCTGGGTTCATCACCTGCTCCCAGATAAGATGATATTCACTCGCTCAGTTAATATGTTCTCTAGTGTAATGCTATTCAAACTCATTTTAACTCAGTTGGGTTTCCACTGATGCCGTATCCGTGCTGTTTATTGTCCGGGTAATGCAAAGGATAGTTGGTGTTTGGATTGCAGTTAATATATTCACTGCACAAGACACTTTTTTCCCTCTCTACCAGACTATAGTTCTATGGATGATCACAGTTGTGTGAAACCAGTGAACCATCTCTGGTAGTATTCCCCAGGATTTGCTCATCACTCTCCTGCATTGTCACAAAAGCCTGATTGCCCTTGTAGTAATTTTTTCCAGATGTGTTCCCCAATGCAGTTTGGAATCAAGTATCACTCCCAGATATTTAACTTCTTTAGATATTTCTAGTATTTTCCCGAACAGTTGGACTCTATTTTACGAAAGAACACTTCTTCAAGGCATAACCACATTTCCAAATGTTCAATAACTCAACAACGGTTTAAGCTGGAATTTAGAAAAATCTGGGCCTTACGAAGGTGCATATTTGATATCAAATTTTGATTATTGTATTTCCAGTTTTCCCTATTTTGAGCTTTCACAGCAGTTGTATGAATTGAGATTTTTATAAACTTTTTCTAAAGACATCTTCAAATGAGTTATTTTGCTAAAACTTTTTGCGGAATATTCAGATCAACGTTCTCGTCAATCCTGACCTCACATCGTTATTTGTCGATATTCTGAGATAAATCCCTGAATCTAATAAACTTTGCGTCGATACAAAGCAGAATATTGTGGAAAATGAATCAGTGTATTCAGTCGAAGTAATATGGATTTCCACCACTTTATTTAATTTCATAGATATTTATGATTTCAATAGATCTGGGTTAAAATTGCTACTATTAGTCTCCACACATCTATTCATCTATTTTGTTTCATAATACCATTTTTATTCCACCAAAAGCTCCTGAGGGTCAGATTTGGAAAATTAAGTGCCTTTGCTCAAGTATTTTCTAATATTTCCAGTGATCCCTGAAAACGAAATTTAATAAGAAACGCCCTTGTGTTCATGACGTGACAAACCGACATTATTGCAGGCCAAAGCCCTTGTCAGTGCATATTATTTTTTCGTGAGGCAGACCCATGACCATATTTCATTCTAAATTTAAAGAAACAACATTGATATTGGAATTTTATCACACCAAATAAAAATACCATCGAAGAAAAATGCCCTCATTTTCTCGGTAAGTATTTGAAATGTTGGCAATACGTGAACCTAATACTAGAACTTAAATCTTGCTTAAAATCTCTCAAAGGTCTGAGTTATTGCAGGAAATGTTTATAGTACATGAGATTTCTTAAAAGTTACCTGTAGTTGAAACTAGTTTGTCAAAAAAGTTATGGACAGAAAACATTCAATATTGATATCAAAGAATAAAAATATATTATTCTACGCTTTACAACTCAAGCCAAACGGGGTTGGTAAATCTACAAGATTTAAACCAACCATTCTGGTTTGCAACTAGATGGGAGAACATAACTTGTAGACCCTTGGTAACGCGCTTTACTAAATACGACAATTTTACAGGAAACTGTAATAATTCTACATTCAATATTGATCATTCATACATGTGGAGAATTAGATCTGAACATTTTGGACGCAAACGTAATCAATTAATTGACATGAGGAGCATTCTAAGTACTTATTACAAAATTGGAAAGTGGTAAAAAGAGAATTACATCTTCAATGAATTTATACAGGGTGTTTTCCAGTAATTTTATATATATGTATATAAATATAAGGCATTAGTGATTGACTGATGTATCAAAGCACAGGTCAAAGAAAAGTAATCTATACATATAAAATGCTTTGTCCTGAATGACTAACTGACTGATCAACGTACATCCTAAACCGCTAATCGTAGAGACCTGAAACTTGGGGGGGTGTTCTTTGTATGACGTAGGCATCCGATAAGGAAGGATCTTCCGAAATTTTACCCCCGAGGGAGTGAAAAACGGGGGCACTGTTTGTATGGGACAACGTGATTCATTGGTCCAATCTACTTCATATTTTGCATAAAAGTTCTTTCAGAATTGATGGAAGACGTATTTCGTATTTTATTGAAACTCATCGCCTAACGGGATTAAAAAGGGGTTTTGGGGGTGATTTGCATCGAAGTTGATATCAATACTCCTCAATGCTTTTGATTTAAATTACATTTTATTTTGACACGTTTGAAAACTCAATCCGATTTTATTCAAAAAACGTTGAACTCACTGAAAAGCTTGGTGCAATGCAATACTCTTAAAAATTGGAATGTCAAATATAAAAGAATATTCAAATCGGATTAGAATTCGAAATTAAAATTTCATTTGTTCTTGGATATTTGAATAAAAAAATTAGCTTAACATTTTAACATAATAATTTATATGTTATAACAAAATTAATAACGTAAGCAACCATTTTCGAGTTCTTCGCAGACGAAGTCGAGAGCAAAATCTAATTTGTTATAAACATTTAAAACGAAGAAATCGTAATATTTTTAGTTTTTTTCATAAAACGTAAAAAGTTATGTGTGGAGAGCAAGCGACGGTTACATTTATCGCAATTGAAATTTCAATTTTTTTTTGCCATAATTTGCAACATGTCTGGATGCTGGAGCTGTTATAAAATTGAAAAATGTCGAAGAAATGAATTTTCAAAAAAATTAACCCGTTTTCCAGTTTTTCCTGATTTTCTCGGTTCCTAACTATCCGATCAAGTCGCTCTTTGGTTCGTATTTGAATTAACTACGATTTCTCTCAACACATCATTGAGATTGCTCCCGTAGTTTTTAAATTACTGAAAAACATTTGCGTGTCCAAAACATATCAAAGTTAACCCTTCGTCTTCCTCTGGGATTTTTGTCAAAAATTGCTATATTTGTATGCTTTATTGCTTGGTATATCACATACATTTATATCTTTTAAATAGTCAGAACAAATAAGAACCTTTGACCAGTGTAAACTTGAGCCGAAGGTCATCTTCATTTGTTCCTTATCGACATAATCTTTGTGAAGGTAAGATGTTGATAGAGGAATAAAAAATAAAGATGTAGTTGAGGAATAATCTGTATCAACGATAAACTTTAGAACTGATGAGGTAGGGAAGAGGCGGGAACAAAAAAAATCAATAAATGTTTTAAGGCAAATTTTTCAAATGAAAGGATATAATAAAATCCCTTAATGTTCCAATGTATGAAGTTGTTCTATCTTTAGAATATACATAAAGTAATTGTGAAAAGTGAAGAAATTAACGAAAAAGTGATAAAACCACTGATAGGAAATGAATACGAGATTCTGTTCTAAGATTGAAATTTAACGTTTAATCTTGAACGCAAAATATTCCAAACAATAAAACAACTATGACATGCTGGAATATTGCTGATAATTAAATATATTCTGTACTTTGAAAGAGAATTATGGATATTCGGTTTGTCCAAGAAGCCAAAAATATATTCGAACAAGAACAATTGGAAAAAAGCATTAATTTTATTCGCTTCTTATAATATTCACGAAAAGAGGAAGATCTTCAACACTGTAGGACAGAATGATCAAAAACCAAAAAGTAGCTTTTATAAATTTAAAGGAGGCGTCGGATAATATGAAATGGAAGTAAAGGAAATTAGTATAGACTTTCCTATGAGCGAAAACGATACAGTTGAATGAAAAAGACCGACAAAAGTAGTTTAGTGACGCTAAAGAAAAAATATATATAACGTAGGAAATAAGATAACTATATATATTCCAATGACCTTGTTTTCTAACGCTTCACATAAACTCACATACCAGCTATAAGTGTGTTGGTTCGAATCTAGCCAAAGTATTTTTTTGAAGTGGAAACTTCCTTAGCTGCCTTGAGCAGTTTTTGGTAGGAGTCAATCTTATGGATTGGTGGCATAGCCGACATCGCTTAACTGGCACTTGTCATAGTTATTACGTTAGCTCTCACCGTCATGCTGCAGTTAATGATTGGTTAGGTTCTTCTTTTTCCTTTATTGAGAAATATACCATGGGATAATTTGCCCAGTTTATACAAGGAGCATATTCTAGTCTTGCTCTCGGCAGTCAAAAATCTCCAAATGGGATCACTCGAACTAAAACTTGTCTAGCTTTCCAAACTAAAATACTTCTCGAGCAAGAATTTCATTAGAGATTATACAACACAAGGGTGGAAAGTTGGATTTGTGTATACTACGCATCATTGTTCAAATTGCGATTTATTAAAGGGAAAAATTATTTCACCGCTTCTTCGTAGGATGATGTGGTATTTATGTATTAACTTCTTCCATTCTCGTCTCTGCTAATTCTGCTGCTGCTGTCCAGTATATGTTCCTTTTATCTAATACTTCTTCTAATAAGTACCTCATTCCACTTTTTTCTTGTTTTGCCTCTTTTCTTGTTTTTTTGTATTTTCGCTCTCCAAATTGTTTCTACTTTTCTACTAGCCTTTTTTCGTTCACATCTTTTCTTATAATTACATTCCTTTATCATTCTCTCTTAGCTACTTGTCTCACTCTTCTCATACATTTTATTTCTGTTGTTCTGCCAGGACCCAAGATTCATAGCGAAATGTTAGTGTTGATTGATAATATCCCAGCAAACACAGAACAATGGCACATTGCAAAAAAAATGCTAAGCAGCCAACTCAAAAGCAATGGCAAATTGCTGGCAAAACATATATGGCAAAGCGCAAAAAACGCGCCGGGGCAAAGCGCTTTTAAAGCGTTGGCCAAACATGCATCATTAACAGCGTTATTTTAGCGTGTTATTGGTGTTATTAATCCATCACCAGCATTGCGCAGAAAGTACGCCATAAAAGATGATGGTTTTACAACGTTTTTAAACACCAAAAATTGGAAATCAAATTTTTTTTGCACAATATTTAAAAAAGCCAATTATCTAATGGTGTGCAGCATCTGAAGTTGATGATGTGAAACAGTCTGAGCGATACGTCATTATTATATATTTTCACATTTTGCCTAATAATTGCGTCCATAAACATTAAAGAAATAAGGTATGTAGTCAACAGGTTTGTAGTCTTCAGCCTTTTTTATTTTGAAATAATAATAAACGTAACATATATTCACAAAACAATAAACAAAAAATAAATATACTTCATAAATAAAAACTAATAACTAGAGATATTATAAATTACCACTCATTATCATCGTTATTATTGTATATACAAACAAAGTTTCAGATAAAATTTGTGTGGCTAAACTGAATTTTGCTAACATGGCAATAAAAATACAGCGGTGTGCAGACTTCTCAGAGTACAACAAAAAATAGTATTTTTTTTTAATATAGGATACCTTGTATATTGTTAAATTTTTGGAATCGTCTTTTTTCCTGATTTAAAAAATATACCATACTTTACTTGTTTACCTCATTAAACGTCAAATGTATTAGTTAAAGACAGAAAATGACAACTTTTATGTTTGATAGGATTTATATTTAACTAAAGAATAAATGCCATTTATCAAACATACAGTACTTGTCATTTTCACAGCTCACCTCAATAATGTTAACTTTCCCATATTTATAGCTAACTAGCTCAACTAACATATATTCGGCATACAATAGCTCCAAAATGGTATACAGTACAGGTATCATATGGTACATTATGGAAATCAGGAAAAAAATCATTACAAAAATTTAATAATTATATAGGGTATCCCATTTAAAAACATTTTTGTCTAAGCGATAATAATGATGATAAAGGGTAGGTAATTTATAATTAATAACCATGTACTTTGTGCCAAAAAAAAAACAGAAAATCTTATTTTCTTCTTTTGGACCTTCCTGCATGCCTGTCTATAGAACCTCTTAACCATAACTGTATTTGCTTTTCAATGTCTCTCTGAGTGAAGCCACTGCATAAGGGATTTTTCCAAACAGACTCTAAAATTTGAATATGCATAAACCAAAGAAGGTGAAATAAAAAATAAATATCATACCTAATATTAATTTCACCACATTCTTAAACTTTCCCAAAGCTGGTTTTTCATTTCTTCCTGTCCAATTGAGTTTTTTAGCCAAGACATGGCTGAACATTTTCACCAAAATTCTCCTCCTCTTATGTAGAGGTAAACCATCTACGTTAAACTGTAAATAATAATCGGACTGATTTAACTTGTCATTTCTAATTATATTTAAAATAGTGTTAAATAAACCAAAATAATAAAAATGCCCAGAATCCATATCAGTTAGGCTTACTGATATAGGAGTACCTAACAAAGTTCTAGCTCACTTGGTAAATCTCTTGAAAGAGGTCCATTTTAACAACTGGTTTAAAGCAACTTGCGAAATATTATTTGAAATGATCCATTTTTTAAGGAAGTTTTTATTGCTTTCTAAACTTTTTTGTGTAGAATCCTGATTATGTCTACTTGTACTTTCAACTATATATAATCTGTTGATAGAAGTATCAGATTCAATAATTGTATTGAATGTGTTAGATGTAAGTAAGCTACTATCAGGGATTTCTGTTGAATATGATTGTTACATCAGATTCAGTTAATACTGGTACTGGTATATGAGAATCACTACCGGCAAGTACTTAGTTTTGATATATTTGTTTCACAGCAGGGAAGTTTATATGGCTAACACATTGTTTATTAGCTTCAGAGTTCGTTTGTAATATTTGCTGCACTCGTTTTCAAACACGTCTATTTTCACTTTTACTTTTTCTTTTAAATATATACATTTTCCACAATCCACAAAAAAGTGATAAAATACAATCAAGGAAACTGTTTAAAAAAGGTGGGAATGTTAGAAAGTTAGGTTAAATCGGCTTGTAGGAATTACAATAATGAAATACTTCTAAAGGGGTACTTACTTATTGCTATTTTCCATATTTCATTTATGTTCGTGATAAATTCACGAGAATAAAACGTCCACTTTTGTCTTTAAATTCCAACCTCTCATACTTCACAAAACTAACGACAAGAACAATTGTCATCTGTCAATTGCCACTTGTTAACTGTTGGGTAAGGAGCGCTTTTCAATAGCATATTTTACAGCTTACTGACCAGTAGTGCTTAACATACGAAAAAAATGCGTTTTTTAAATGTTGTATTTTAAGTGCTTTAAAACGTGCTTTGGCCCATCAATATTACAGCGGTGCATTTTAAGCGGTTTAAAACGGGCATTGGCCCATCACGAAAAAAAGGTGAATTGTCTGCAATAACTTTACACAGCGTAAAATAATTATTGGCCCAATGGTGTATCTCCTACTGACATTTAGGCAGCGAATTAATAGCGATTTTTCAATGATCTAAAAATTTGGCCACCATTATGCCATCAAAAAATTCATTCGCCCAATGCTTTGCCAGTCTTGTGTGTTTGCTGGGATACTGTTTTTAGATTCGGAAATAACGGTGAAGTTGAAAAGTACACGTTCTTAACAAATAAAACAAACTGTTATAGATCCAAAATTTGTCAAATCGATTTCTCTGAGATTGTTTCAAAACAATTAAGGATTTCATAAAAAATTAATAATATGATTCCTTTCATATTATTAGTTGTTTTGCACGTGCTAAAGCTAGGGTAAATTGTACATTTTTAATTCTTCAAATGGCAAAAATATTCATTTTTGGTAGAAAATTAGTCAGAAAATACAAGGAAAATTTGATCAACTCAAAAAACCAACTTTTTTTATTTGTTCAAACAATCGCGGTTTAAACGATTTCGTACCAAGGTACAGCCTGGTAACATTTATCGTTGTAAACAGCATTTTATTCTGGACATGATTATGATAAAAAATTTCATTCAAATAATTTCTGGAGTACTTGTACCCATACCACCTAGTCTATTTAAAAACCTTTATTTTTGTTTGCTCCACCATTTATTGATTTTGTTTTCATCAAACAGTGAAGGTTATTCCTGTTTTGAATTGTATTGTTAATATCGGCATCTTGCCTTCCTTTTTTATCCACCGTTACTCCTAAATATTGGAAATGGTTTACTTGCTCAATTTTCTCTCCGTCCTATTATCATTATTCTCGTTTTATGTCCGTGAATACTATGCTGGACTCATGTTGCCTCCTTGTCTTATCCCTGTATTTGTAGTGAATGCTTGTGAGATCATCATAATGTTTAATTATTTTTCATAATAATTGTGTTCTAGTTGTTTTTATAGAGTTTTTGAATTAATCTTATTATTTTATAATTTATTTCTCTTACCTTAGTTTCTGCCTGGAAAATGCGTCAAATTCTTTCTGGATCTCCAAAAATGCAGTAAAAATATTCCATTACAAATTAGTCAACAATTGTTTTGAAATTATTAACTCATTCGTGCATAATCAATTGATGAATGTATGGATATTTTTTTAACAAATGCCTATCATAAAATGTCGAAAATGATGGAATATTGACATATTACTTATCAAAGAAAATGGCATAAGATTAAGAGCAAAATCCAAACATGTGGAAATATACAAGGTGTTCCTTTCTAATCAACAAATTTGATATCAACTTCCAGCATAACCGTAAGTGCTATCAAAATAATAATATTTTAGATACACTGGTAATCTGGAAAAAGACCCTGATACAAAATTTCACTATTCTGTTCTATGTAATTTCAGAGAAACGTCTAATGGCCTGTTGTCGAAAATCCTCTTATTATGTTTTATAGTAGACTGGATGAATCAAATTTGTTTTATTTCAATGAAATCTTATTAAACCGTTGGTCTCAGAAATAAACTAAATTTCAGACGTATTGAACATTTCATTTAACACCAACTCAGTTCACGTTTGTTGCCCCGTCCTTTTTAATTTCCTTTCGTTGTGTTTAATTATATCAAGACAAAGATTGAGTGACAAGCCCTCGAATTAGTTCACTTAAAAGTAGTTAAAACTAATTTTGTGCCACATATTTTTGACCCCAGACAGTCACAAACACATGTTTAATAAGTTGTTCCTCATTAGTATAATGCCGGCAACAGAAATGGTTCTAAAAGAAAATATTGAATTTCCATCAAAATTAATTGGCATATTTGTTGTACACGCCCATTTTTTTGTAATCGACGTAGCTTGTGTTGCACAAGGTGTTGAAATTGAACAATCGTTACCAAAATAATGAAAGATTTATGTACTTGATACAACACAATCGGGACCTGAAAAAATTAAAAGAAACAGTATCGTTAGTTTGATATTTCGTAAGATCGTTTAAAATAAATCAAATATTGTATTTCTAGGTTATATGTAGATTTATCTTTATATTCATATGCAGGTCAGGCATATGGCCTGAAGTATTTACGAAATTTCTATAATTCATAGGCTTTTTGTGAAGCCGGTCCAGTAATATATGTTATATATTTCTGTAGTGGAACTTGTTATTGATATTATTTAATAATTTGTAATACTTATATTCCCAAATTGATCATGCTCTGATATCAAGACGAAATCAATAATCGATCAGAAATGTAAGGTCATATAGAGGAGCATGCGCCGACTCAGATCACTACATGGTCACAGCAATTTTAAAACAAAAAATAAAAAAGAAATTTAAAAGCAGACATATAATCAATAAATGGGATATACAAAAATTAGAAGATATGAAAATTAGAGAAGAATATGGAAAACGCATAGAAAAATTACTGGATGATAAAGGAAAAGAAATACAAATCGATGAAGTTCAAGGTAAATGGAGAAAAATTGAAAAATGTATTAATACAGCGGCAAAAGAAAAAATAGGCATTAAAAAGAACAGTACAAAAAAAGGATGGTATAATGAGGAGTGCAGAAAAATAGTGGAAACAAAAAAGGATGCTTGGAGCCAATGGCTTAGAACGAACAAAGACGAAGAAAAGAACGAATATGACAAGATAAGAAAACAAGCAAAAAATGCAGTAAGGAAAATTAAAAGAGATTGGGTGGATAGCTTGCTAGAAAAAATAGATGCCGAAAATAATAATAAGAACTCGAAATTATTCTACCAAAAAATTAAAGAGCAAAATAGAGTATTCAAGCCCAAACAAATTGGAATAAAAGACAAAAATGGTAAAGTGGTAGAAGACGAAATAGAATATAAAACAACATGGTTGGAACATTTTAAAAACGTCTCAACAGAGACGGAAATACTGGAAAAATTTTCGGAAGACGAAGAATTAGAAGTAGAGCAAATACCAGAACCAACGCTAGAAGAAATAAAAGAAATCATTAGTAAAAGCAAAAACGGGAAAGCACCAGGAAGTGACGGAATAAATATTGAATTGATTAAATATGGAGCAGAAAAACTAACAGAACAGATATACGAATTAGTAAGGTGCATATGGAGGGATGAAAAGATGCCGGAAGAGTGGAGATCAGGTCAAATAGTAACAATACATAAAAAAGGGGATCAACGAAAGTGCACAAATTATAGAGGAATTACGCTACTTAACACGACCTATAAAATACTGTCTACACTCATCCAAAAGAGACTGGCAAGCAGTATAAGCACAATATTAGGACAATATCAATACGGATTTAATAAAGGCAAATCAACCATAGACGCAGTTCATATACTGAAGCAAATATTGGAAAAAACTTACGAACATCAAATCGGAACAGAGATGCTCTTTATTGATTTTGAACAAGCCTTTGATTCAATAAAAAGACAACAACTAATGAGAGCACTTTAAACTATGGAGATAAACAAAAAACTGAGAAAATTAATCTGGATTACTATGAAACAATCAACAGCTACGGTAAAAACACAAAAAGGTGAAACGGAGATATTCGAGATTAACAAAGGAGTCAGACAAGGAGATTCTCTGTCAACAACTCTATTTAATCTGGCGCTGGAACATGTAGTCAGAAAAGTAGACAAAGGAAACATAAGGACAAGGGGCGGACAATTGATAGCTTATGCGGACGATTTAGTCTTGGTAGCAAAAAACAGAGAAATTATGAAAAATATTTTTCAAGAAATTGTGGAAGAAGGTAAAAAAAGGGCCTTAAAATAAATGAAACAAAAACAAAAATAATGACTGTGAACAAACACCTAATAAACAACAATAATAGCATCGGTAACTTCAAATTTGAAGAAGTTGATAAAATAAAATATTTAGGAGTTAAAATAACCAACAATAGGGATGGAGAAATGGAAATTAAGGAGAAAATATTGGCAGCAAACAGAGTCTTCCAGGCAAATAAAAATTTATTAAGAAGTAAATTTCTAGGCAAAAACACCAAAATGAAAATTTATAAAACAATATTTAGACCAATAATAACGTATGGAGCTGAAGTTATGATAATGACCAAGAAACAACAAGAAGACCTAAAAATTTTTGAACGAAAAATACTAAGAGTCATATTAGGACCCAAGAAAATAACTCAAAATGAATATAGGAAAAGAACAAATGAAGAACTGAAAAAAGACATCCAGAGGGACATCATAAGTGTAATAAAAGAGCAAAGGTTAAAATGGTTGGGACATGTGTGGAGAGCAGGCCCAAACAGCACAATTTATGCGATCACTGAGTGGAAGCCAAGTGGCAAAAGAAAAAGAGGGAGGCCAAAATCAACGTGGTTACAGGAGGTTATAGATGACATAAACTGTCTAGGTATCCGAAACTGGAAGGCGAAAACAACCGACAGGAAACAGTGGAGGAACATAATTAAATTGATTTAAAAACTTGGAAAAGGGGCCCGATCCCCCCCAAAAAATCTGGATCTGAAAAGCCGCCCCGGCGACTAAACCCCCTCTTGGGGTATATAGTCACTATATATATATATATATATATATATATATATATATACTTATACTTGTCCCTTTTCTATGAAAACTCCAAAAGTAACGGTTTAAGTTGAAATAAAAACTAAATTACATTGGAATTTGCATTATATGAGTAAATGCAAAGCGTGAACCCAGTTATACAATCCGAAACACATTAAGAGGTACATAATGGATCTTGAAATTTCTACTTATTACAGGTATACTTTATTCCAAGATATTTCGTTTTGACTTATGCCAACAACAACAAGACCAAAACACACAACTGGTAGTCGTTAAGCCAATAACAATAGCAAAGTATCGTACTCGTTTCTTCGAAAAGCGAAAAGATATAATGCCTAATGGTGTGATTATTTTACAATTGAAATATCTGGCAGGTAAAATGATATTTCAGACTATTTTTTTAATGTATTTAATTATTTCATTATTTATTTGAGCTTCGGAAGATATATTTCCGAATTTTTATTTTTCAAGATAAATGGTGGACCACAAATATTTAAATCTGATTGTGTAAATATAAAAAGAGCTTTCATTGCTTGTTTTCCTTTGTCTGATATGTACTGCACCTACCTACTTTATTTCCAATGTCCTTTTTATATTTACATAATGGGATTAAAATATTTATAGATATAATAGAAAGTGGGAATTTCGGGATAATTATTTTGAATATTGTCTCAGACTTTTAGTTTGTGATAAACATTTCACTGCGGAAGTAATCTTGTGCATAAAACTATATGAATGTGGCGTCCTAGGGCAAAAAAGAGCATTTATCGCCGGCTGAGAAGCGAATTGTGAAAAATGTATCGTATTTTCAGAGTTAATGAAGACTGTACTGATGGAAAAGTTATTTTAATTTTCGAACGTAAAATGTATTACAAAATATGTGTCACTTTTCTGACTTACTTTAAAAAAAAAACTTTTGTTGCTATGATAACATAAAATAAAAACATATAGTAAGTAGATCGCTAATACTTTCCCTTTTTTATTTTACTTTATCTATACATAAAATAATCTGAAAACTAGAATCCAAAAAAAATCAAATGAGAATTGCCAAATGTTTGAAGAAAGTCCCAGCTTTCCTTCAAACTCACTAGCCTTGATTTTGGAAGTGGCTTGGTCATAATGTCTGCTACCTGGGCTTCTGTTGAGATATGTTGAACCTTGAGAACACCTTCTACTACCTTTTCTCTGATGAAAAAATAATTTATTTTTATGTGCTTGGTACGATGGTGGTTTTCTGGGTTATGACAAAGTCGTATAGTTGCCTGATTGTCTATCAACAGAGTAGGAAATCGTTTTGGATAACCCATCTCTTCATATAGTGTCAATAGCCATATGATTTCTTTAACTACCTCATTATCTGCTACAAGCTCTGCCTCAGTTGTTGATGTAGCAGTCAACTGTTGCCTTTGGCTTATCCATGAAACTGCACCTCCTGCATATGTAACTACAACTCCTGAAGTGGAACGACCAGTTTATTGCAGCCTCCAAAATCTGCATCACTGTAGCAATCTAACTTGGCACTTCCATCTGATCTGTAACATATTCTAAAAGTAAGTGTACCTTTTAGGTTCCGAAATAACCTTTTTAGTATTGCTACATCTTCTGAGCTTGAGCAGTCTAGAGTTCTTGACAATACACTAACAGTGTAGGTTAAATCTGGTCTAGTGCCAACCATTAAGTACATCAATGACTCTACAGCTTCTACCAACCATTAAGTACATCAATGACCCTACAGCTTCTCTGCATGGAAAGTTATGAGTTTGATCACTACTTTCTTGATCATATGCTCCTAACTTTACCATAGGTGTTGACACTGGTTTGCATTGACTAAAATTAAAACGATCTAATAGCTTTCTTACATAGGCATGTTGAGAAATTTCAATTGAACCGTCTTAAAAATGTTCAATTTAAAAACCTAGGAAGTATGACGCTGGTTTAACAGTAATTTCAAATTCATTCTTCAGCTCATTCAGGATTAATTCCGCCTATTTCGGATCATTAGCCATTACCAACCCATCGTCCACAAACAATGCCACCATTAGTTTTTGATTCTGACAACCTCTTATATACAGACATGGATCAGCTTCACTCGCTGTAAATTCGGCTGCTTTGAGAAAAGTTTTGAACCTTTTATTCCAACATCTTGGAGCCTGGCGGAGCCCATATAAACTGCGTAAGAGCTTACATACTTACTTGGTCCCATCAGTATACCCCCTGGCTGCTCCATATATATGCCTTCATCCAGTTCACCATATGAAAAGGCTACAACATCAAACATGTATAAGGTTTACCTTTTCTGTGGCTGCAATGCTTAACATGGCTCGTATCGTTGTTAGTTTAGCCACTGGGCTGAAAGTCTCATTAAATTCCACTCCATACTTCTGGCTTAAACTTCTTATAACAAGTCTTGCCTTATACGTGACTATTGTACCATCTGGATTTATCTTATCTCTAAATACCCATTTAGATGGTATCACTCTAGATGCTTTAGGTAGACTTGTAGGTTCCCAAGTATGGTTTTCTTTTGAAGATTTTATTTCACTGTACATTGCCCTCTGTCAATGTTCTTCATTCTCTCCACTTCCGTCTTCATAAGTTTCAGGTGTGGGGACTTGAAAAACAGTTTCTTCACCAAACAAAACGTAATCTCTTAAGTGTGTCGGTTTGCACAACTTTGAACGGTCTCTCAAACTTCTGGAAAACTGTGAGAGTGGATTTTCGCTTGCCTCTGCTTCTGGTTCAGACTCATCACTGCCAGGCACTTCTTCAGATTCTGATTCATCTTCTTGAGAATTCTCCCTCTCATTAGACAGGTCTTGATTGGATTGCTTTCCCTCAGTTTGAACCTCTATATCTTTCAATGGCAACTTCACATATTTGCACGGATTTAACTTTTCTTCAAATATGACATCTCTGCTAAGAAAGACTTCTTCTTTTACCCATATTCTATAACGCTCATCTCCGTCATGGCCGATTAAGTACCCTTTTATGGATTTTCTGTCCATTTTCTCACGTTTCTGGGCAGGATCGTGGGCGTAGCAGACTGAACCAATAATGTTTAATCCTTGGTTTTTTCCCTAACCAAAGCTCGTAAGGACTTACACCATCCACAGATGACTTGCCTGTTCTATTTAATATATATATAGGGATGTTTTTACAAACTCAGCCCACATTGCCTCTGGAAAAACTACATTGTTATTTGAATATTTGAAAGTTCTTGCCATTTCAATAGTTGTGCGAAAATCACGTTCACAAATTGAATTTTGCTGGGGTGTGTAGAAATCTGTTCTCTGTGTTAGCAGCACAAGATAAAAGTCCAAAAAGTTTATACAAATCTACAGCCACAGAGTGTTGGCTTTCAAATCAGGGAAAGCTAATACTATCTGGAATCAGAGAAATCAGTGGCACACTATTCAAAGCAACTATAAAATCAGTAGAACCGAAAGAAAATCCTGAGGTAAACATTGTCGATAATAAACTGCAGCTGTGCCATAATCTATTGTATTTTCAGAGTTAATAAAGACTGTACTAATGGAAAAGTTATTTTAATTTTCGAACGTAAAAATGAATTACAAAATATGTGTCACTTTTCTGACATACTTTAAAAAAAACTATTGTTGCTATGATAACATAAAATAAAAACATATAAGTAGATCGCTAACTACAATAAAATGTGTTTGAATCACTGAAACATCGAGGTTATAGTATAACCTTTGCAGCAATAGAAACATGTAAGTTGACCAAAACTCCAATATCTACAGTTAAAGACATTATCAATAAGCAATACATAAACGAATAAAATGAAGTGACGCTAACTAATCCAAATGTGTTGACCAGACGCAAAAATTTAATCCGATATATGTCATTTACCAAGAAAAAATTATACCAACCCTAGATTGTACAAAAAAGCGGTTGATTGAAGACGAAACGAGGAATTTTTTTCCTATTTACTGCTAGCTTTTTTGTTTTATTTACAGGCAGAGTTCAAGTACTACTCACTTTGTTCCTTTCCGATTATATTTCAATTTCAAATAGTTATTATTTAAAAAATGTAACTTTGATACCGTTCACAGCTTTGCAGATACCCTGTATAGTACAAATTGTTTTTAATATGTGGCCATTATTAAACTACATATTTTTCATTTGAAACATTTTTTATAACATCTGCCAATTAGATGAAATTAGTCAAAGCGTATACTGTGGGACACCCTGTATGTTTCAACAGTTCAATTTGTTTAATTTCTGTTCATGAATGAAAGTTGAATTTGTTCTTAAAAAATGTAGTGTTTTTTATAAAATAAATTTAATTGGTGTTTTAGTATCTAAATATCAACCAAATATTATGAAATGTTATTTACCTGAGAAACGTCTAGGATATGTAAATTAATAT
The DNA here is from genome assembly GCA_947563755.1 of Lochmaea crataegi. Lineage (NCBI taxonomy): Eukaryota > Metazoa > Arthropoda > Insecta > Coleoptera > Chrysomelidae > Lochmaea > Lochmaea crataegi. Next base: position 25,835,133 of record OX387426.1, read on the forward strand.
AACTTATTACTTATTGAAAATATCTCAACTGTAAAATCCTGATCTCAAAATATGAAGATTTGACACGAAATTACCCAGTGTGTCTCTTATCTGAGTTACAGGGTGATATTTATTTGAAAATATCCAAACTATTCGTATCCAGTACTTAAAGACTATTTGACATATCACTGTAATACTTGGTGGAGAGTGTAAATTATTCCAAAGAAACCTGGTTTCAGGCTACTAGTAGTTGCGTACGCCAGGGGCAAGTGACTGGTTGATTATTCCCAAATTCTACGCAGTTGACAAAAATGCACTTTCAGTACAATTTTTGATTCTCCAATACTTTCTACGTAAATATCATACCATATCTTCATAGGGATGAAGTTATTATTTTTCGAGATATTTCAAGTTAAACAAGAAGCTGCACAATTATTTTGATTTCAGTGACTATCAATTATGTCGAAGTTGTTGGATCACAGGATTGCATTTATAACTTCAATCCATATAAACCAAAAAACGTAATTTTATTGAAATTTTTCGGAAGTAGATTCCGCCAATTACGTAAAATTTGGGAATAATCAACTGGTCACTTGCCCTTGGAGTACGCATCTTTTAGTAGCTTGAAACGTTTATTTAAAATAATTTAGTAGGGTGTATACTATCTCCTACATTTTCTGGCAAGTATGACAATAATATGTCAAATAGTTTTAAAGTACCGGGCACAAATAATTTGAAATTTTTCAAATGAAACACCCTGTAACACAGGCAGGATTTGGCGATTTAGGTAAAATCATATTTTTAACTCATGATTCTACAGTTAAAATATTTCCAATTAGTAATGAAACAGCCTGTATATGCATATGCACTATTGCACATTATTGGCCTGACTCTTGAAGTTACTAACTCTAAAAGGAAAATTGTGAAGTAAATACTAGAAGAGTCGTACTTTGTTCTAAATTGAAAACTCAATATAATTTGGCAAAAATTCTTCCAGTCTAATTTTTTTTCCAATATCAATGCTACCACATGCCGATACGTTTCTTAGCATCTAAGGTGATCTGAATGCTTGTACTATTCGCTCCTTCGTATCTTCAGGTGTTGTAGCTGGCCATTGATACACAGGATTCTCAACATAACCCCACTTAAGAAAATCAGGTGTTCGAGCTGGCCATTTTCTTGGACCATTTCTGCCGTTCCAACTGTTAGGAAGCTGTTGATGTAATTCATCTGGTAACTTTTGTAAATAATGCGCTTCCGTTCCATCATGATGGTATAACATTGGATTGTCCTACATCAAGGGGAACGTTTTCAAGAGATCGTGGAAGATAATTAGCAAAAACATCTAGATATATCAGGCTATTTACATTGCCCCCGAAAAACGCGGCCCAATCACATGGACCCCAATTATACTTCCCCAATCATTTACACTCCATCGATCTTGGCTGTGATTTTCTCTGATGATGTGGGGAGTTTCATTGGCATATTAATTGAAATTGTGCCTGTTAACGAATCCATTCTTATGAAATGAAGCTTCATCAGAAAATGATACTCTTCCGAAAAATCCTTGATCTTGCCGAAGTTTTGATTTAACCCAGTTACAAAACCGGAATCGTTTCTCAAAATCCATGTCTTCCGCTCATGATGCATTTATATTTTGTACGGATGATAATGATGATGTTTTAATGTTCGTCCAACAGACCTTTCGCCAATACCCACCAATTCAGAAATATTTTGTTGACTTATATTTGGATTTTCAGTTACTGCCAAAATAACTGATCATTGATTGTTGTCATGGATAGAACGTTTGGGGATTACTGGATGTTTATACGCCACATTTTCAGTTTCATTAAATCGGGTAAGCAATTTTTCAAAAATTTTTTTATCAGGAACGCGTCGCTCAGGATATCGTAGATTATAAATTATTTTTGCTAATACACAGTTTCAATCGAATTCTCCCAAAACAAAAATCATGTCAATTAATTCATTTTATTCATTGTTAGTTAACGTACGAAGCTTAGAAAACACGATAAACCAGCAAAAATTAATCTGAACTGTCACTATAGAAACAATAAACATTCTGTCATTTCGTTAAGCGAGAACAGCCTACTTAGATTTATACAGAAAATGTGTTTTTTTTAATAACTTAAACGACGAAAATAGGTACGAAGACTAAAAAGCAAAAATGAAAAGGACAAAAATTCAGTATCTATTGATGTAAGTATTCAGGGTGTCCCATTTGAAAAAACTGAAAAAACTTCCTTGGAAGTTTTTGGAATGTAAAATTTATTTAAGACCATCCTGTACAAAAAAAAATTTCAAACTGAGTCTAAGAAAATCTTCAGTCTTTTGACTTTGTACATTGGTAATATTAAAGCTTTAGCTTTAAATCTTATAAAGTTGCGGTTTTTCAAAAAGAGATTTGTGAGATTTGGGAAAAAGGTGGGTTCCTTGGAGTTGGCTGAGAGTTTTATAAAAAAAATTTGGGAGTGTATAGTACTAACTATTTCGGTTCTAAAAATGGAAAGAAAAGTATGGCATCCCATCTGAAAAAAATTAAGACATTTGCCTAGTTTACTAATGGACCACCCTGTATACATGAACATATATTTGAAATGTTTGATTTTAATTACCCTTAACATATATCTTTCAAAAAAATATGTAAGTTATAAACAATAAGAGTTATTGAACTACAACAGAGGTTTGCGGGGTACCGAATAAGCAAAAAATCCGAAAATAAAACCAAAACTTTGACATTCACTGACGTTCAATTAAAAAATTTACATGAAACGTCAAACTACTCAAGTGACTGATGATGAAAAACTTCAAAAACCCTGGTGTTAAGAATTTTTCGCCCTTGGGCT